>JADRCD010236763.1:3321-16770 GCA_019843815.1 Montemys delectorum
TGCCCATGAGTCTTGCCATCCAGCTGTGTGCCCATGAGTGTTACCATCCAGCTGTGTGCCCATGAGTGTTACCATCCAGCTGTGTGCCCATGAGTCTTGCCATCCAGCTGTGTGCCTACAAGTCTTGCCATCCAGCTGGGTGCCCATGAGTGTTGTCATCCAGCTGTATACCCATGAGTGTTACCACCCAGCTGTGTGCCCACGAGTCTTGCCGTCCAGCTGTGTGCCCACAAGTCTTGCCATCCAGCTGTGTGTCCATGAGTTTGCCATCCAACTGTGTGCCCACGAGTCTTGCCGTCCAGCTGGGTGCCCATGTGTAAATGAATGAAAACTTTCTTCACTTCCCTACCTGACATCTGGGCCCATGGTTGGGAAGCAGAGAGCTAAAAGAATATTTGTGTGATGAAGAACAGACAAGGGGGCTGTCACACAGTGTAGACATGGGCCTCCAGTGATGGACTAGATACTAATCCATCGCTGGAGGCCGAGACTGACTGAGCCATACATACTATTCATCCTTGCTTAGAAATTGAAATGAGATGTCTTCTAGACTAAACAGTGGGCTGGCCATGGAGGAATGGGTGTGGTGAGCCAGGTTCTGTGAAGAGCTCCTAAGTATAGAGGCGAATGAAGGGGAAAAGTCATTGCCGCCAAGTTTGACCGCCCAAGTTCGATCCCTGTGACCCTCATGGCAGAGGAGAGAACTGTCTCCCACAAGTTGTTTTCTGACCTCCATAGATGCACTGTATCATAGGCACATGCAAGTGCGTACACATGTACACACACACACACACACACACACACACATACACAGAGACACACACACATATACACACACAGACCCACACACATACACATACACACACACACACACACACACCACTTATTTAAATGTAAAAGCACAATTTTTTTTTTTTCAAGACAGGGTTTCTCTGTGTAGCCCTAGCTGTCCTGGAACTCACTCTGTAGACCAGGCTGGCTTCAAACTCAGAGATCTGCCTGCCTCTGCCTCCCAAGTGCTGGGATTAAAGGCGTGTGCCACCACTGTCCAAGTAAGTGAAAAGCTGGGGCTGTGGCTCAGTGGCAGGTTCAATCCCCAGTGTCAAGGTTTTTAAAGAAGAGCTGGGCATGGTGTTAAACACCCATAATCCTGGCACTCAGGAAGCTGGGGCTAGCCTGGCCTATACAGCAAGATTCTGTCTCAACAACAACAACAACAACAAAAAATAGTAAGGGGAAATAAACAATGATATAGTAAAACCACAACCCTCAGATGTCAGCTACATGCAAGAAAGAGTCATCAATTTACATCTAAATTCAGTGCAAACAAACCAAAAACATATTGACTCTCATTTTAATCCTCTAGAAGCAGTTTGAGTGAGTTCAATTCAAGAGTCACTTTCATCTCAGAATGAACCAAACAAGACAGATGCCTCTGCACCACAAAGACCAACACTCACCCCTATCCGAAGGAGGGATAGCTATCTGCAGCTGAAAGGACACATCACTGAAGGAGGAGGCCATAGTTACCTTGGGATGCCCTCAAGGTGGGAGCCATACTCTATCCCTCACCCCGCTCCCAAGCCTCAGCCGCTGGCCCTTCCCAGATTTACAACTCTGTCTCCACTGTTGCCAGCTGCCACCAAGTTTTCCAGCCTTTAATGCATTTTCTACATCTGTACAGGATTTATTTGAGGCCGAGAGATTTATTTAGCACATTCACGCTCAGCAGAGAGGACAATCCCTTGCGGAGCTCTGATCTCATTTGCAGTTAGGCAGCTGCATGCTAGTGCTTGGCTGATGGGCGGGCAGCAGGCATTGGCTGGTTCCTAGCGGGAATGCCCGGGGAACATTTTACACAGACATGAAGCTTGAGGGTGACACGGGCAGGTGTGTGGGCAGGTGAGTGTGTATTTCGGGAGGAGAGGTGTGTGAATCTGAACACATAATAGCAGAAGTGTCATTTTCCACCTGCCCAGATGTCAGCTTGATGTACTGGAATATGTGAGCATCTGCATGAGAGTCTGCACACAAATGTAGGCATGGAAGCTATCGGTAGCCTGCGTGGGTGTGGGACCATGCAGGTCCACATCCTCATCCATAGCCACACTGCTGACAGACTGCCAGCCACGGTCAACCATGGGACTCTTCAGAAACAGTAAACAAACCACCTCTCCCACTGAAAACAAGCCAAAAACTCAACAGGCTCATCTAGGAATGCCAACACCAGACCCTGACCTCTTGCTCCCACTTGCCTACCTTGTTGATCATAACTCCAAGTTCTCAGCCTTCAGACACGACTCTGGCCACATGACTCCTTGTATGTCACCTCTGTCCACCATGCTGGTTTCTGCCAGGACCAGCCTGACAAGTTCTCCCTCCTAGGCCTTTCATTCTTCAGATCCTTTGTATTGATCGCTCCACTCTCGAGTGTTTCCTCCAAGAAGCACTCCTCCCAGCTGCCGGCTCCAGCTACTCCCATCACCCAGGTCTCTCGAAAACCACTCCGCTCAGATAGTCTTTCTTTCTCCTTCTTAAAGATTTATTTATCGAGGGCTGGCGAGATGGCTCAGTGGGTAAGAGCACTGACTGCTCTTCTGAAGGTCCTGAGTTCAGATCCCAGCAACCACACGGTGGTTCACAACCACCTGTAATGAGATTGGACGCCCTCTTCTGGTGCATCTGAAGACAGCTACAGTGAATTACGCCAGAGCGAGCGGGGCCGGCAGAGGTCCCGAGTTCAATTCCCAGCAGCCACACACATGATGGCTCATGGCCATCTGTACAGCTACAGTGTACTCATACACAGAAAATAAATAAAATAAATCTTTAGTTTATGGGTATGTCTGTGGTCCCCGCTTGGCGTGTATCTGAGCATCACCTGCGTGCATCCAGTGCCCAAGATGGGCCAAAAGAGGGCATCCAGTTCCCTGGAAAAGTGGAGTCACAGAGGATTGTGAGCGGCCATGGGAGTGCTAGGAATCTACATCCTTTAGAAGAGAAACCAGTGTTTTTAACTGCTGAGCCCTCTGTCCAGCCCTATCTGTCTTTCTTTCCTTTTTCTTGTATTTTCTTCAGCCCCCATATACTAACTAGTACAGTGTCAGACAGCAAACCCAAAGCCTTGGGCATACTCCAGAAGACCCTCTCTACCACTGAGCCACATCCCAAGCCCCCCACCCACCCACCCCCACCCCCGTTCAGCCTTTGGTTCTTGGCGGATTTTGTTGCCTCTGTCTGCTGGTGCCTCCTAAGAGAAAGCCCAGAATCTAGGCTGTCACCTTCCTGTTTATTCCCGGGTCCCCAGAGCGGTTCTGTGAGAACCTGTTAAGTGAGGATAGCTTATGCGATAGGCACGGTGTACATTAAGAAAAAAATAGAATGCTATGAAGATCTGAGTACGTTGGGCACGTGAATTAGAATGAGTCTGAGGACCATGGAGTCAACCTACAGTCATCCATTCAGCCAATGACTACTTCTCGTCTACCGTGTGCCTTGCGCACTAATGGGCTCCGCTCTCAGAAAACTTCCAGAGCAGTAGAGGACATATACAAAACAGCCAGAAGCATGCAGAGGCATGAACACGGAGCTAGGACGGGACTTGATGGAGGGTCGGGTAGAGTCAGAGGCTCAGCAGAGATTCTTCAGGGGGTTGACGCTGGGACAGGGGGTTGACACTGGGACAAGCTGGCTTTTGCACATCCAGCTCACCCCACGTGTGTTCACACTCACAGAGCTGACATTCCTGGTCCGAAAGTCCAGAGAGAAGCACTTCCAGACTTCAGAATAAAACACGCGTACTCGCTGTATTTTTCTGGTCTCCCCGTAGCTCCCACTTCCTCTGACCACCCTTCATCCAAGGCCGTCAGGTAAATTACACCGCCTTAGAGGCCAAAGGACGGCTCTCCAGCTGCTCAGTCAAGGTACCTGGCCAGCCGCTGCACACGGGCTCTCCAGGCTCCCCGCAGTCCGGCATAGACATTTTACCTCTCTTCCTTCAGTCCAGCATAGCACTTTGGGCAGAGCCAGCTGTTGTCTCCAACCTGCCCTCAGCTCGTCTCCTCCCACCCCATCCCCCACTCAGAGCAGGCACCAAAGCCTCTGCCTTCCCCACCCCACCAGCCTTCCCACCAGCCGCAGCCCAGGTGCCCAGGCTGAGGTCAAATCGTGGATGCCCTTTTCCACGCCATTCAGAGTCTGATTCCAACTTCCACAATCAAGGTGCGTTTAGTGAGCCCCATGCTCTTCGAGAGAGTCAGGAGGCTCCAGGATGGCCTCCAGGCACAGCATCCTCTCCTCCAAAGACGCTGACCCTTCGCGCTTAGCCACGTGTCCCATCACCCTAGTCTCTGCTCACAAACCCTGCTACCATCCACAGGTGTCTCTCTCCCCTGATGGGTCACTGGCTTCTCAAAGGCAGGGACTCTCCCGTCTATCTCCTTCCTGAAACTTCTTCTGTGTACCTTACACCTCTGATCACACTAAGCCCCTCTCCCCTCAGTTCACACTGGCAGGGAGCTCCTCTTGCTGAGGCCCTGGGCTTAAGTATGTGGCTTGGGATCTCATACTTAAGTATGTGGCTTGGGATCTCATACTTCATTTCCGACAGGGCTTGGCTTTGTGGGTGTGATAGCTTGGATCAAATTAGAAGCTGTCCCAGTTAGCATTTTAGCCTTAATCACAGAGGAGTTAACTGGATGCATGTTACCAAGAGTTCTTCTCTAATACCTGGACCAGAACAGTAGCTCTGCTGCACCAGGTTGTGCTCTACGTACCATGAGCGTAGAGGGCAAGTATTAGCCAAAGAGGGGAAGTATTAACCGAAGAGCACAGGCTAGAGGAGTCTGAGCCTCATCTGTGTAGCAGATCTCTGTCATTGCTATCTCTTGTTTCACATATTGGTCCTACAGTGTGATTTGCACTGTAGAGAGAGTTTATGTCCCCTTCAGGTGACCAGAGGATTTTGTGACCAAAAGATATTAACAGAAGACATGCTGTATGGTGAAGGCTAAGCAATAGGAACTAATACACTTCTCCTTGCTGCCTCAGAACACTCACTCTTGATGTCCAGCCACCATGCACTGAGGAAGCTCAAGACGCCCACAGGAAGGAACTGAAAGCCCTAGAGCTCCCAGCCAGCACAGGCTTGCTAACATGTGAAGAACCTACTTAGAAATGGTCTTCAGGGGCTGGTGAGATGGCTCAGTGGGTAAGAGCACTGACTGCTCTTCCAAAGGTCCTGAGTTTGGATCCCAGCAACCACATGGTGGCTCACAACCACCCGTAATGAGATCTGCCCTCTTCTGGTGCTGTCTGAAGACAGCTACAGTGAGCGAGCAGGGCCGAAGTAAGCGGGGCTGGCAGAGGTCCTGAGTTCAATTCCCAGCAGCCACACACATGATAGCTCACGGCCATCTGTACAGCTACAGTATACTCATACACATAAAATAAATAAAAAATAAAAAATAAATAAAATAAAAAAAAAGAAATGGGTCTTCAGGGCACTGTGTATCAGAGTGTGCGTACACACACACACACACACACACACACACACACACACACACACAAACACTCACTCAGCCCTCTCACTTCCCAGGCAAAGCCAATGACTTTGTATGTATCCATGTATGTATGTATATTTGTGTGTATATACATATATGCATGACATGCATGCCATGTCTATGCAGTGACCACAGAGGCCAGAAAAGGGCACCATATCTCCTGAGACTGGAGTTCTAGATAGTTGTGAGCCTGAATGTGGGTGCTAGGAATCAAACCCAGGAAGAGCAACCAGTGCTCCTAACCACAGAGCCATCTTGCTAGCCCAGTACTGGTTTTAAAGGTATAGAATCCCAGAACAACATTAAGGCCGGGTAATAATTCTATTAAAATGGATATAATATATATATATATATTATATTCATTTTTTTCCTTCTGTTTTGATATTGTCTTGAGCTTGCAAGGCAAGCACTAAATTATACACCCAGCTTTGGGTAGTTTGTTTGTTTGTTTGTTTGTTTGTTTTGAGACAGGGTCTCATGTGGCCCAGGCTGGCCTTGAACTCTCGGCAGGCCTCCTCCTTCAGCCTCCCAAGTGCTGGGATTGTACAAATCAGTCATCATGGTAGCCTTTGTTTTGTTTAGGATCTTGCTGTACAATCCATACTGGCCTCGAATTCACAAGCTCCCGAGTGCAGGAATCACAGGCAGGCAGGCACCGCCATGCCTGGCTCCAAAAGTTTTGACTACCAACTGTAAAGATTCTCTCCTAGCAGAGCAGGGTAGCACACACCCATAATCCCAGCACTTGGGAGGGCTCTGAGTCTAAACTACAAAATTAAAGACCATCTCCTAAAAGTACAGTTCTGATTCCATGATCTGTGTGAGTCCTGATTAGAGTTTGTGGGGGATTTCTTTAAAGATTTATTTTAATTTTCAGTTGTGTTTCTGTGTGTGCATGGGCATGTATGTGTGTAAGCATGTGTGCATGAATGCAGGTAACCACAGAGACCAGGAGAGGGTTGGAGTTACACTCAGTTGCGAGTCATGTGACGTCAGTGCTGGGAACTGAACTCTGGTCCTTTGCAAGAGAAGTACCCACTCTTAACTGCTGAGCCATCTCCCCAGCACGAGTCTGTGATTTGATTTGTTCTTTCTAGATCTCTCCAGATCTCTCCACTTCTCCCTTCTCTGTCTGTCTGTCTGTCTCTGTCTGTCTCTCTTTCTCTCTCTCTCTCTGTTCCAAGACTCATGATATTCTTGTGGCCTCTGAGATCTGGCTTTCTTCCAGCCCCTGTAATGACCAATGCCTTTCTGGAATCTTCAGTCTTTCTCCAGCCCGCCTCCCCCCTCAGGTCTTTAGTCCTGTGTCAGGCCTGCCTTCCTGTGGGCTGTCACTTCTGTCAGGATCCTGTTCCCCTACCTGCCCCCATCTTTTCTCTATCTTTCATCTGAAGAATCATCCATGTATCCCATTTGCAAATTAAAACCTCGAGCTCCTTGCAAACCTCTCTTCTGTTGACATAGACCCACTTCTGGTCTCTCTGACACTCAGCCCATAACTGACCCGCAGCCCTGCATCTGACACACTTCGTAGCTGGTCCTTCTCAGCCTGCGGAAGGACTTTGCATACCGTCTCAACAACCTCTGAAGTGTTCCTTCCCTGCACTGTGGCAAGGGTCACAGCCCCTTGGGCCTTCCTCTTCTGTCCTCAGATGGCTTTACTCACTCACACTGGTACCCCTCAGGATTCCCTTCCCCACCCCTTCCCTCCCTTCCCAGCTCCCTGAAGGGAAAGACTCCTAGAGCCAGCCTGCACTTAAGCACCAGGCCTATACCTACAGTCATGCACAGAGGATTTCTGTGCAGTTAACTATAACGGGCTAACTGTGTCCCCAGTGCAACGGTGTGGAAGGAGGTCCAATAAGTCATGAGGGCTCGGCATTCGAGGGTGGGTAAGGCCCCAAATGCAATGCCCCTCATTCTTTCACTCTCTTCTCTCATTCTCCTGCCATGGGATGGCAGAGCCTCTTGCCAGATGTCAGCACCATGTTCCTGGATTCTGTGGCTTCTAGGACTGTGAGCTAAGCCAGTTCCCATTCATGACAAATTACAGTCTCTGGTCTTGTCCCTGCAGCAGAAAGCGAGACGGTCGCCCCAGAGGTACCACTGACTCGGTCGTCTGCTCTGAGGTTTAGGAACTGTCCCCACGCTGTCTTTCCCCCTCTCTCACTCAAAACCGGTTTATTAAGTTTGGTGCATTATTCTTCCTAATTATCTCTCCGAGGCAGACTCCATCTCCCAATGGTCCAGGCCCGCATCATTTCCTACCTAGATTCTCCGATTAACTCTTAACTGCTTTCCATGGTGTTTGTCCTGCTCCCCTCACAGGAATCACACAACCCTGCCGCCCAAGTGATATTTCCCAAACACTTGTACGGTCCTCTCCCACCTGCTAACAGTGAGAGCCCTAAGCGCCCAGTACTCAGGAGGCAAGGGCACCCCTCCTGACCAGCCACATCCATAACAAACACTCACTCAGCTTCTCCTGGGGTTGTCTGGGCCTTCAACATGCTGTTCATCAAGAGTGTGCTATACTCCTCTGCAGGACACGTCTCACGCATCACCTCCATCTGGCCAGTGTTTTGTTCTCCTTCTGAAGCAGGCTGTTTCCCCAAGGTGCCTGCTGTCTAACGCTAGAGTTTGTCGCTGTTCATCTCTGCATCCCCAACCCCACCACGATGAGGTTCCATCCATTGTTTCAGTATAAATCTATTTAAAAAATCAAACCTGAAAGTTCAGAGGATGCCAATGTATCTGGGCCATTGTGTAACTGTTGCTGAAGTAGGGAGCCAGTGCCTGGCCCCAGGAGCCAGAGCTAAGAGGATCTGCCCTTGGGACAAGGAAGAGAGACCCCAAGCCCCAGCTGAGTTGGCAGTTGTCACTTCTAAAACTTCCTCCTGGCCCCTCTTTGCCTTTCTCCATCTAAATACACTCTCAAAGCTGAAGCCCAGCCCATACCAGACTCACAGGTATTCCTGGTAGCAGAGACTTGAAAGCCATGGAGGGGGTCAGGCAGCAGAGGGAAATGTGAAATGCCAGCCCTCCCTTGCCTGCTGGAGGCAGTGGACCCAGCCGGCTAGTTAGTATTTGTTCTCTCGACACAAACCTAAACATGTCTAGGAAGAGGGCATTGTTGAGAAAATGCCTACATCGGATTGTCCTGTGAGTATGTCTATGGGACATTTTCTCAATTAATGACTGATGTAGGAGGGTTCAGCCCACTGTGGGTGGCACTGCCCCTAGGCAGGTAGTCCTAACTTTTATAAGAAAGCAGACTGAGCAAAGTCATAAGATACAAGCCATAGGAAGCAACTTCCCCCATCGTCTCTGCTTAAGTTCCTGCCCTGACTTCTCTTTGAGACAGTCTCTAGGCTGTAAGTTGAAATGAACTCTTTTCTCCCCACATCACTTTTGGTCCTGGTATTTAAAACAGCAATAGATAGCAAAACTCCAGCCATCTTGCCAGCACTCCTGGTTCCTGGGACCCAGGGGTACTGCTGGCTCCAACACAGGCTGAACCCATGTCCTGGCTCACAGTCAGTCTAGCTGTAATCTCAGAGAAGTTATAAGCCTGGGTACATCTGCCAAGCCCCTTCACAGTCCTTCTGCCTTAGCCATGGTCAGGCCACCTACAGTTCTGATATCTTGCCACACTAAGGATTCTCAGCCCAGCTCCTAAACCAAAGCTGTCCAGGGATCTAGCCTCCTGGCCAGTGAGGGGAGGGATAGAAAGAGTCCCCGGGGCAAGAGCCGGCAGCCGTGAGGAATCTTCCACGGCCCGACTTGTCTCATCTTATTTACCTGGAGAGTCCCCAGGGCAGGGCCCTTAACTCCTCCAGCCTCAGCTGGCAGCATGCAGGAAACACTAAATGGAATCACTGAGCGACTTCCACTGAAAGCCTTTCATTTGCAGCTCTGAGGGGGGAAAAATGCTTCAGACAATAGTCCAGGATCTTCAGATAAGAGCTAAAGTCTCTCACAAGAGCGAAGAAGTCTCCCAAGCTCTCAGACAAGAGCACATGCAACAGGGCGGGCGGGCAGAGGTGCCAGCCTCTGGTAAGGGGACCTCAGGGTCTCAGACCGCTATGGTAGTGGTTATTTGTATCAACAACATAGAGAGTGACACAAAACCACCCCCAACGCACAGGGCTAGCAGCTTCAACACACAAGCTGAATAGTGTGTGTCTGCCTATTGCCTCTGTGTGTGTGTGTGTGTGTGTGTGTGTTTGTCTGTCTGTTTGTCTTTGTACCATACCTCAACAGAGAGGCGGGGTAGCAAGCCTGTGAAGCAGAGTGAGCTGTGCCTCTTTGCTTGAGAGCCACTAAGATCCTTAGGAGATCAGATCTGAGCTTGTGACCTACCTCATCAGTCACTTCAGCAAGCAGCCAGACAAGTGATTCAAGCACTGTCCATTAAGTTTGGGGCCATAGAGACCAATGTGCTCGGTCTACATCTCTGTGGTCTAGCCTTCTAGACCAGCCTGGGTTGCTCTGCCCACACACGCTCTGATAGCACCCCTGTGGCGGCCATCATGTCTCCTCAGAGGAATGGCCTCATAGCACTACCCCCCTGCTGCCTTCTACCCAGCTCAGGCCTCAGAAGGTACCCAGGAGTCAATTCAGCCAGCTGAACATTCTAGCAGGTAGAGCAGGTCATGGCTGTCCTATGATGGATGGATTCCTGAGTGTCTCTCTCCTTCTGGACTCAAGCAGGTATAGTGGGAGCAGAGCCACCATCTCCCTGGAGATTTGGGGCTTCAGCACACAGGAAGTCAGGTCACAAGATGAGCCAGGAATAAGAGTGATCACCAGCACACTGGAAAGGTGGCTCAGTGGTTAAGAGCACTCGCTGCTCTTGCAGAGTACCCAAGTTTGATTCCTCGAACCTCCATGTTGGCTCACAACCATTCATAACTCCAATTCCTAGGGAGTGCAATACCCTTTTCTGGCCTCTGCAGCCACGAAGCATGCATGTGGTGCACAGACACATATACAGGAAAAACAGTCATACACATGGGGAGGAAGAATGAACACAGGACAGGAAATTTGATCAATACTCAAGAAGGAAGCTTCCAGGCCATGGAGGTGAGCCACTGGGGCAAGGGTTTCCACAGGAAGGGAGATTTCATCCAGCCCTTAACTGAACCCAAAGACTTCTAGGCAACGTGCTGGCAGCACAGCACACCTGAGCAGAGGCATGGAGGAGGCGGGGCATAACATGGACTTAAGGCCTGCATACGGTCCAACCTGACCAATGTGCAAGCTTCAGAGGATCCTGAGCACTGAGAGATAAGGGTGGAGCCAAGCATGGACCAGCTTCCCTGCCAGGCACGGAGCAAAGCTGACCCAATAAGCAGGCGACAGTGAGAGCCCAAACTGTGCAGCTGACCAGCTGGGTCCTGGATCCAACACCACCCAGCCCTTCTGCTTTAGGAGGGGACTCAGGGGTGAAGATTCAGAATGTGGGCCCGTGAGAAAGGTGCCACCATGCCCACAACTCAGTAAGAAGCAGACATGAGGCAGAAGAATAAGGAGGAGGTTTGAATAGAAACTTCAAAGGGGATGTGCCGGGCTCGGAGAGATGGCTCGGTGATTAAGAGTGCTTCCTGGAAGACCCAAGTCTGGTTTTCAGCACTCGTGTTCCGTGGCACATGGCTGCCTGTGATTCCAGCTTCAGGAGGTTCTTGACTACCGTGAATAGGGCTGTACTGGGCACGGGGGTACAGAGATCCCATCCAGACAAGAACTCATGCACAGCTCTGGCTACAGAAACCTACCTTTGGTATCCTCCACTCCACCTCGGCCCCTTTCCTCAACATATTCGCTCTTAGCTGGTTCGTAAACTCTGTCTTTGGTTCCTGTGTTCCAACTTTGACTTTACATGTTTCTTAACACGTTGCTAAGCTTACCTTCCGTTCTCCAAGCCATGATATCCTGGCAAACTCCTGTCTGCCCCTCCATGCCCCACTGACACTCATGCCCCCTGCCACTGATGCGCCACTCCTCTCTCTGGCACCTCCACCCCGCTCTAGGGCACAGCGTGAGGTGGAGGGATCAGAATGTGATCAAAAGGCATCTTAGGGATTGAATGGAGCCCCAGGGAAAGAGTCGGTGTGGGGAATGCCCAGCCTTAACTCACACTAGGAAGGTAGCAACTAGAAAGGAGAGTGATAGGAGAGGTGTGGGGTCCGGGACAACCTACCAAGGTGGGATTCCTGGGGGAATCTGAGGTCACCAGGAAGGAATAGCCCTGGACGGAGCAAGGTTCTAAGTGTCCAGCTCTGCAAAGCAACCTACTAAAAGAGGTGGCTGCCTGAACCAACAGTGCACTCACACCCTAAGGAAAGAGTCCGAAGGCAGAGCCGTGTCCCATCCACTAAGCACCAATCAATCTTGGGATAGTCTGTGAGCAGGTTGTGAGAACTAGAAGCGAGTGCTTAGACCAGATCTGCACCTCTCGCCCTAGGCTCCCCCAACGCCTTCTACGCTCTACCAGCGCTCTACCAGCAGTGCAAGGAATAGCTGAGGTCCACTCAAGCCATTCACGGAGGCCTTTAAATACACCCATGCTTGCCTTTAGGGTCCAAAAGTCACCATGGGTCCGGAAGCCTAAGGCCTCAGGTCTGCTGGTTTCTTACCCCTTCCTTGACCATCTGCACCTCAACCTCAGGAAAGTCACCGCTTCGTCTTACCCCAGCACACGCAAGGGTGCCTACATGGGGAAGAGAAGAAAATTGGGAAGCCTGAAAGCTGGGGTGGGGGTGACAGGTCCTCCCTATTCCTTCCTAATTCTTTGTTGCAAAGAGCACCACGTGTTTTATTTCAATCTGCAATGAAGCATATTTCAGGGTAAATTTCCTATCGCCTGTCACAGCTCAGGGGAAAAATGAGTGCACATTTCCCCAGCTCCATTAAGTAGGGAAACAGGCTCCCATGGCTAGCACTGCAGGCATGTTCCCTGCAAGCCAGATGAGGGATGAGATCATCAGCATTCTCCTGGTCCTGAGCATGGGTGGCAGGGGAGGGGGTCTAACTCCCTACACTGCTGGGGACAAGTGCAGAGGCCAAGCAAGCCTGCTGCAGGGAGCGCCTGCCCAGAGGAACACAGCCCGGTGCTTGGGGCTTTGGCTCATGGGTCCCCACTGCTTCGTGCCTCCACCTGCTTTCTTGTTCCCATCTCAATCTCAAGACAGACAGACAGACAGACAGACAGAAAACAAGAAAAACATAACTCACGACTTCCCTTTCCTTCTTGAATTGTTCTACCAGTCGATGTCTCCACTGGCTTAGGACAGAAGAGGTAGGATTTGGGGCAGGGCTCCCTACTCCTAAGTCAAGAATGAGCATCTTGAAATCCACTCTGCTGAGTAAAGACAAAGAAACGCCCTGCCCAGTTCCTGACACTGTCTGAGGTTACAACCCCTGACCCTAGCTCTCTGCTAGTTCCCCCCACCCCACCCCACCCCGTCCCTTTGTTTCCTGAGAGGAGGTCTTATTATGTTACCCTGCCTACCTTAAACCCGCTATGTCATTCAGACTAGCCTTGAACTCACAGCAGTCCTCTTGCCTCAGCTTCCTGAGTGCTGGCCTCACAGACATGGGCTGCCAGGCCCAGTGACGGGTTTTAGTTCCTTGGCCCCATGCATGCTAGGCAAGTGCTCTACCACTGGCTATATCCCAAGTGCTTGTTCTTTAAGACAAGATCTGGTTATGTAGCCCAGGTTGGCCTTGAATTTAAGATCCTCCTGCCTCCGCCTGACTCTACTGGTGCCTACCACCTCCAGACCATTCTCCAGGCCCCACTAAAGGTATGGCATCGCTTGCCTTCCTTCATTGCCACTGAGCATAACTTTCGAAGCTTTTCTGGGTCTGGCCCTCTCTTCTCCAG
>JADRCD010236763.1:20764-32133 GCA_019843815.1 Montemys delectorum
TGGCTGGTTTTCTGTGCTAACTTGACACAGGCTGGAGTTATCACAGAGAAGGGAGCTTCAGTTGGGGAAGTGCCTCCATGAGATCCAGCTGTGGGGCATTTTCTCAGTTAGTGATCAAGGGGATAGGGCTCCTTGTAGGTGGTGCCATCCCTGGGCTGGAAGTCTTGGGTTCTATAAGAGAGCAGGCTGAGCAAGCCAGGAGGAGCAAGCCAGTAAGGAACATTCCTCCATGGCCTCTGCATCAGCTCCTGCTTCCTGACCTGCTTGAGTTCCAGTCCTGACTTCCTCTGGTGATCAACAGCAATGTGGAAGTAAGCTGAATAAACCCGTTCCTCCCCAACTTGCTTCTTGGTCATGATGTTTGTGCAGGAATAGAGACTCTGACTAAGACACCACCCCACTGAACAGATGTTAAGCAAGTCACTGACCAGGCTAAGATGGGACATGGGACCATTCCAGTGAGGAAGTCCTCAAGTTTACCCAGTTTGAGAAACACACTTGGTGACAAGCTGAGATGACAGAGAAGGCTGGGCAAAAGGCACCAGGCTGCTGGTCCCTGAGTGAGACCTCCATCACCAGCTCGGCTACATGGCTATGTCTTGAGGTACCCTTTCTTCAAAAGAAGCTTCGGAATTACAAGTTCTCAGAGCCGAGGGAGCCAGCCCCCAAGCCTGGAGTCCTTCCCACAACATGACAAGCAGATGGTCACCTGGCCTCTGCTGATTTCTGCCCAAGGAAAGGTTCTCACCTAAAATAACAGGTAAAACCCCTCACTAGTCCTAGATATCCACTGAGCATCTTTGTCCCACTGGGGTCCCAATGAGACAACAGCCTCACAGCTGAAGTAGACGAAGGCCTGGCTCTGTTGGAATCATCTACTTAGGAGTGGGTCAGATGAGGGGCTGGAGAGATAGCTCTGCTGTTAAGGGCACCTGTTGCTCTTGCAGAGGGCTTGGGTTTGGTTCCCAGCACACACATGGTGGTTGTCATAGTTATGGTTAGTTACCATTGCTGTGGGGAAACATCATGGCCAAGAGCAACTTGGGGAAGAAAGTTTACTGGGTTATATTTCTGCATCAGTGTTTATCACTGAAGAAAAGTCAGGACAGGAACCCAGACAGGGCAGGAGCTGATACAGAAGCCATGGAAGGCCGCTGCTTACTGGTACGATCCTCACGGCTTACTCAGCCTGCTTTCCAATAGAACCAAGGACCAGCAGCCCAGGGGTGGCACCTTCCACAATAAGCTGGGGCCTCCCTTATCAATCACTAATTAAGAAAATACCCAGGCTGTAGACTTGCCTACAGCCTGATCTTATGGAGGCATTTTCTCAACTGGGCTTCCCGCCCCCCCTTCAAATGACTCCAGTGTGTGTCAAGTTGACATAAAGCTATCTAGCACAGTGGTTTGCAGCTACCCTTAACTCTGGTTTCAGGGACTCTGATGACCACCTTGGATACCAGCCACACACGTGGCGCAGATACATACATGCAGGCAAAATACACACACACACATAAAAGAAAATAAACAAACCTAAAACAAATAATAAAAAGGGTAGGTTAAGTCAGTGGCCAAGTAGCTTATGTTCCCTGGGCCTGGCAGGAGACCAGATGTGGAATCAGTTTTCCTCGTGGCTCATGGCTTAGGCCATGGCCGTCAGGCTGTGATCCCAGCATGCTCTCTGAGGCTCACCCTGTGCCTTCCGACTGATCTCTTATTTTGGCAGGGGTTTCAGGATTGGACTTGAGCAATGGGTAGCTCTAGTATTAGGAGTTTAAGCCCCACGTTCTTCCCTTCCAGAACACTGTAATAACATACGCGTGTATGTCTTTTGTGTCAAGTATGTAAGTCTCTCCCCACTTCCCCCAGCCCCAGTCACCCCCAAGAATTAGTCTGGCCTGAGGTAGGGAGTGAACTACTAGGTGTTATAAGCCTCGCAAGAAACCCTTCCTAAAGGATGCTCTCTGGCAGTCCTACCACACCCGGATGCCATTCCCATTTAGTCAGGCTTGTGCAGACTGGTGCCTTCTGGTGGAAGGAGCCTGTGGGGTGGGGGAGTGCTACACAGTGAGATACTGTTCCCAGGGATCGGGGAGGAAGACGAAGTAAGCATCCAAGTGGGGCAAGGAGCACTCGGCATCTCTGAGGAGAACTTAAGGGCTCAAGATAGGAGGTACCCCAGTGCTGCCTAGACTTTCCCTTGGTGGCTCTTGGTGTCAAGATGTCAGAAGTACAGTCCTGCCCTGCAGCAAGGACCTAAAGATGCAATAGCAGCTAGCATTTGATCCTCTTTTCCACTCTCACCCCCACAGCCCTGACCCTAAAGCTGCCACCACGCCTTTTCTCCCAGGGAAGGCTACATCCACTGCAACCCAAGCCTTCTGCTTAAACAAAGCCACTGTGACAAGGAGAGACCTCACTCTGTCCTGCCTACCAACACTGCAAGGCCTGGAATCTCCCTTCCGATCCCAGTAGTCCCCTCTCTAGTGGAAGTACCTAGCCCAGTGCTACAATCATCCATTTTCTCTCCTGCTTCCACCTCCCAAAGCAGAGGTCAGCCTGTGACTCTTTGAGTCAGTTCAGAGAGACCTGGGTGCTGTCCACGGTTCTGAACGTCCTGAGGCGTAGCCGTGGCTTGGCTTTCTAGGCCTTCTGGGGCTTCCTGCACTGAAAGGCACTATAAGAGATTCAGGGAAAGACATGGCAAGATCCAAGAGACTAACACCAGGAGGGAAGCAGAGCTGAAAGTGTCTCTTTTTGCCTGCTTGCTCTCACTTCATTCACTAGCGAGTCCGCTCCTATGAAATTAGAGCCTTCAAGATCCTGACGTATACTGAAATCAAGCTGAGACATCCAGCCTCGTAGACTTAAAAACTACTAGATCCTTGCAGCCATTGTTGGATTGGCTGGACCACAGCCTGTAAGTTATTCCAATAAATCCCCTTTCAGAGAGGGGAGGGGAGGGAGAAAGAAAGAAGGAGGGGATTCATTCTGTAAATTCTGCTACCCTTAAAGAACTCTGACTAAAAATACACTATTCTAAAACAAGTCCACCTATTAGAGACCAAGCTTTCAAATACATGAGCCCATGGGAGCCATTGGCATTCAAACCAGCGCAAATCCTTTTGTGGGTCCTTGGATTCATGTTCGGAAGATAAAAGGCTACTGACCAATCCAACTCTGTGATGGTAAAATAGTCACAGATGCTTTGTCCATTTTACAGGCACACACACTTCTACGTGCAGACACGTGTACACACACATAGAGGTCATCTATCAACCTGGGGTGTGCCTCCTCAGAAACCGTCTGCTTTGTTGACTTTTTTCTAAGCTTTCGTTTTATGAGTACAGGTGTTTTGACTTTATGCATACAAAAGCACGTGTGTACCTGGTGCCCACAAAGGATGGAAAAGGACATTAGACTCCCTGAAACTAGAGTCACAAATGGTTTGGAGCCACCAGGTTTGTGCTGGGAATCGAACCTAGGTCTTCAGCAAGAGCAGCAAGTGTTCTTAACAGCTGAACCATCTCTCCAGCCTCCACTGTATTTTTTGAGAAGAGGATCTCTCGTTGCGAGCTATCTTGCCCTGCTTTTTTTTTTTTTTTTTTAACGTGGCTTCTAGGGACTAAAGTCAGGTCTGCGGGTTTTCAGGACAAGCACTTTATGGTGGGTACCGTCTCCCCGACCTTGATTTCTACACCTCCCAGCCTCGATGTTGGGATTCTCCAGGATGCAGTATAATCTGTTTACAGATTTATGTATATCAGTGTTTTGTCTCAGTGTATGTATGAGTACCACCTGTGTGCCAGATGCCTAAAGAGGCCAGACGAGGGTATCAGATCCCCTGAAACAAGAGCTATGGACAGGTGTGAGCCACTGTGTGGGTGCTGGGTATCGAACCCAGGTATTCTATAAAAGCAAAAAGTATCTTAGCCGCTAAGCCATCTCTACAATCCCCCCGGAAACATTTTCAGTGACATCCGAATTGTGTTAGACGGGGATGAGCTAGGTTCCAGACTAGATTTCCTGTTAAATTAACCTAGAAGTCACATTCTTCCAGAGTTCTGGGCTCTTTCCCTCAGTGCTGGGGTTAGGGTTGTTGGCTGGGCAACCGTTCTGCATGTCCAAACAGAGAGATGCCATGAAGAGGGACAGAGGACATGAGCAGCCGTGCCCACATACAGCAGGACAATCTATATGTCCTGGGGCAAGCTTTGTCTCATGAAGTCTCTAGGTGCCCAAAGCATACCCTCATCTGCACATCAGCCATCTTCAGGTAACATCTGGCATAGATAAAGACCCTGCCCTGCTAAGCCAGACTGTTCTCCCCCATCTCCTCTTTTTCCCTCTTATCGACTGGAGCTCTCTGACATGAAGGATATGCAAGCTAACTGGCTGACACTTGTGCACACGCTCAATTCTCCCTAGAATGTCTACATACACACTCAAGCCATGCTATTGAAAGCTCTTCTCAAGTTTTCCTTCCAAGTGCCTATCCTGTGTCCGACCTTCCATGGAGTGAGACGGCCTCACTGCCTGCTTGGTCTTCTGTGGCATCTGTGTTTAGTGACTGTCAATTCCTCTTTAGATGCCTGAGGTCTTTCATAGGATTGAGTTGTCACCAACTTCCTGACAACATAAATCATTTGTCCAGGTGCAGAGCATGGGTTGTTGTGAGGCTGTTGTACACCCATGGCACTCCAGCATCTGCAGGTAGACCCACGAACATAAGAGGAGTCTGGGACTACTGGCAACAATAAAAAAAAAAAAATCCAAGGACACAAAAGACCCTCAGAGAGCATCTGCTGATCTAGAGATGAACTAGGTCCTCTAAGAGGAGAACTGCAGGCCGCCCAGTCCTACATCCTCAAGGAGCCTGTCTGCTGCCCTCATCCCTGGGTCTGAAAACATGAATCTGTCTCCCCACCGCCTCGAAAGCCAGCTGACCCATTCCTCCACCAGCAGCAGCTAATACACATCTTAGATGCCGTATTTATATCACAGCAGGACAAGAGAGCAAAGGTGTAATTTGGCTGGACTTGACTGATGTGACAGCTGCAGTAAGCCACATGTGTCACCAAGAGACGTGAGCCAGGGACAGTTTATGCTAAAAGTCTCATTGCTGAGAGGACCCGACATCTTCCTCTCGAAGACATCAAGACAGCAGCACTGACCTCAGCTGCAGAGCAAGAGGAGATTCATGGACCTGTCTGAGGGAGAGTCTTGCGAGGCCATCACTGCCACAGTCGCTTGTGCGAGCATTTCCCTTAGAAATGCTCTCTGCTTTCCTGAAACATCTAGTCAACACTACCACACCCTTTTAATCAGGTAGGTGCCAGATTCCTTAGTGCTGTAACTGTGGAAGTACTGCCCAACATCTAACCTAAACTCTTGTCTGCTTTCATTAGCAACCATTGCTCTCTCTCGTTCCACCCTAGGGCAAGGTCGGTCTTGCCTTCCCCCCTGAACCCAGCCACTCTGGGACTCACCTGCCATGGGTAGTGTCTGTGTGCTGTCAAAGGCACGTGAGTCCCTGGTTCTGAGCAGCTCTCCTGCTGCGGAGTGTTCGATCACACTGTGAACCCTGAGACTGTGTTATTTACTGGGGGAGAAAAGCCAGTTTTGAGCTGCGGTGTGGCTCACTCTGAGCACACACCTTAAATCTCAAACAATAAAAGTGAAATGCATTTGTAGAAGGAAGCACCCATGTTTGAAAGTGATGTCTAACTGAGTGGCAAAGTGAAGAATCAGAGAAAGATCTGACAGGATAGGATACACCCAGTTCTCACAAGAGGAGAGAAAAGAGAGGCAACCAAGAGGGAGCACCGCAGAGGGGAGGAGGGAGCACTGCAGAGGGGAGGAGGGGGCACTGCAGAGGGGGGAGGGAGCACCGCAGAGGGGGGGAGGGAGGGAGCACTGCAGAGGGAGGAAGGGAGCACTGCAGAGGGACAAAGGGAGCACTGCAGAGGGAGGAAGGGAGCACTGCAGAGGGAGGGAGCACCGCAGAGGGAGGGGGAAGGAGGCAGTTTTACTGGGACAATGATAGAGAGGCAGGTTGCAAAGCGACAAGAAGCTAGACACAGGTGAAGACAGAATGAGCCAGAGAACGAGGAGGAGCCAGGAGATTAGAACAAATTGCTAGAGTTAGTTTGAGGTCAAGCAGAGCAATTCAGGAAAGGCCAAGAGTGAAGCTAGATTGAATCAGTCAGCTTGGAGAGGAGTTTTGAGCCGGAACAGCTGAGTTAAACCAGCCAGCCAGAGATCAGAAAGAACAAGGGGTGAGCTTATTCAGCAGGAAGTCTCAGAGGCTGACAACATTCTGGCCCTAGATACAATTGTGCAGAGGCTAGAAGCTTCCAGGACTGGGCCTAGGTTAGCAGACAAAGGCAGTGAACCTCAGAGATGAAAATCAGAGCAGAGAATCAAAGTTTACTTGTACATTCTATTCCAAGTCATTAGCACTCTGGGGTGAGAGGCCAATTCTAGAACTCCTCTCTCAGCGTCCTGACTGAAGACTACAGCTGGTCCTTGGACGCCTGCAACATTTTCTAGGACTCTGAGAAAGCACACCTCGGTCTTTCTAGTTGGATGTTCTCACAGTAGTGACAGCTAGGGAGCTAGAGGCACAGCCAGATTCTACAGCCCGATTGTGCCTCTGAGCTCGGCACTCCCAGAATCCCACCCCACATCCCGAGGAGAAGGCTAGGGGATGCCAGAGTCCCCTCTATGCCTCCACTGTAAACCCTGGAGTTAGTCAGTTGTAGTATGATTTTTGCTTAACACATTGTGTTCCTCGAGCTGCAAGAGTCACTAGCAAGGCTTCTGTGCTCTGTCTTCACACACACACACACACACACACACACACACACACACACACACACCATTCCCTGCATGGAAGGCTGGTGTGGTGACCATGGTGACCATTTCCTGCTTGAGTGAGTGACCGAGACCTTTGGAAGGGAAATCCCATGAGACTGGGAGAAACTACAGAATCAGGGTCCTGGTCCCCAAGTCCTGGCTCCACCACCGGCACAAGGAACAGGAACAACTCGGAGCAGTCCTTCTCTGCCAAACGTTGGACACAGGAAATAATCTTCCCCCTGTGGGGCAAGGCAGGACGCTCAGGGAAGCCTGTCCTGCCAGAACAGTTTCGGGAGCCCATACATCCTCACAGTCACCTCTCTCCTGATGGTCTCTACCACTTCTGCCACCAGGAAGTGAAGCCCCAGGCTTTGGTCCCCAACACAGCCACTCACCTTCCAGAGAACCACTGCTTCTGAGAAGGGTGGAGCCCATCCCTGGTTCAACTCTCCACACTAAGGACTACAGCTGACAAAGCTCCAGGGGCTGGCTCCTAACAGCAGGTGGCAACCACCACAAGGGCTGGGGAGGCAGCAATGGCCTGTGGGGAACCAGAGTTCCCAAGTCTACAAGGAGACCACACAACTGCCAAGTACCTGAACTAGACCCTGGCCTAGGGTTCCTGCCAGAAAGTAGCATGTGGGCAGGGAAAGGCCGTGTGGGACCAGAGAGTCTCCTTTGACCTAAAATGAAGGTCGGAGGTCAATTTCATCGTTGCGTTCCGACAAGTGTTAGAGGTGCCCGTGGGCACTCTGCCAAAACGTTGCCTAATTGCATCTGTGTGCAGACACATGTCTGAGAAAGTGTGAATCATTCCCCACCTAATGCTGCTGGGCACCATGAATCAAACAAGCATTTGCTTTCTGAGAGGCCATGGTGGAGCCGCTACAAGGGGCTGTTTGGGAAATATCTAAGGTTCATTTTGGAGGAAAGTCAAGAGCCTGGTTCCCAGAACTGAAAGTCTTAGGTGCATCATGGGCACCATCCTCTGTCCCCACAGGATCACACTATGGCCATGTGTTGGTTTATATGATAGCAGTAAATGTCACCATTATATGCAGACCAAGATGTCTTAGGGTTTACAATTGCTGTGATAGAACACCATGACCAAAAATCAAAGTGGAGATAAAAGGATTTATTCGGCTTACACTTCTATTATTGCTGTTCATCATTGAGGGAAATCAGAACAGAAACTCAGAGGCCATGGAAGAGTGCTGCTTACTGCCTTGTCCCCATGGCTTGCTCAGCCTGCTTTCTTAGAGCACTCAGGGCCACCATCCCAGGGCTGGCCCCTCCTACCATGGGCTCAACCCTCTCTCATTGATCACTAATTGAGAAAATGCCTTAGAGCTGGATCTTGTGGAAGCATTTTCTCAACTGAGGTTCCTTCCTCTCTGATGACTCTAACTTGTATCAAGTTGAAACACAAAACTAGCCAACACACAAGTCATCACACACCCTGAATGCCACACCCACTCATCTACTCCAGTAAAGTCTGCAATACCAGGGTCAAAAGCCTGATCACAGACAAGAGGCATTATGACTTCAAAGGAAATTTGTGCTTCCTGGGTATTCAGTCAGTCGTTGGCATCTCCTAACTCAGACGTGTTCCAGATTAGTCTTTCCAATCGTCAACATGCCTTCTTATTCAGGCATAAAGGTACCCCAAGAAATGATTCGTAAATGGCTAAAACTTTAGATTGGGCGTTGTTCCCTCGTCAGCACAATATTCCAATATATCCTAATTTATTACCAAGCTGTCATTAGCTTGGAATTTCACAAGGAAACTGCCTTATCAGACAAGGTGTCCTCAGAGTTAGCAACAGAGGTCAGGCACATAGTTAGAATTCTCAGAGCAGTCCCACAGAAGACAGACATACCAGAAAGTTTAGCTTGGGACTGCCAAAATAGCCCCAGCAGGGAGGACACCACTGCTCTTCCACTTCACACCTGGATGCCTGATCTTACTGACCTTGATGTGGTCCTCACCTGCCCTGATTTCTGTTTACTATATAAACCTGGTTTTCATTTTGTACATGAACTAGGACTTGGACTTATTCATATATTCAGATTTGAGCTTTGAGCCTCATGCAGTCCGCAGCCCCCCAGGGCCAAAGCACTCAGGCCCAGGGGGTGCAGCACCTATCCAGAAGAGGTGGCTGCTTTAGACCCAGCGTGTTTCAGGTGGCCTCAGATGTACCTCAACTGCTGAGCTGCCAGATTTCTCATTTCTCTTTTGTAATGACTGTAAAAGCCTGATGCTTTTTTGAGAAATACATTCAGATCTTGCACTTCCATGTGTCGTCTCTGCCATCATTTCTTCGCCTACGCCTTGTTGATCTGACTAGGACCCTGTTTCTCCCACTTGAGGGATGCCCAGACTGGCCGGTCTGCGGCACCTGAATATCTGCAATATTTATCAATTTCATCTCAATAAAGCCAGAAAAATAAAATTTAATTTAAAAATAATCTGTCCTAGTGAGATGCCTGTCTGCCTCTGAGTACTTTCAAATTCACTAGTGATGTTCACTGCACTCAACAGGGTCAGAGCCATAAAAGGCTTCCAGGAGGAAGGAGCAGTGTATTGGTGTACCAGAAGGGAGAAGACTCTGAACCCCCAAGGGACAGTGTCCAGGGTCTCAGCAACCCTCCTACAAGGCAAGTCCAAGTCACCTAAGCCAGTGGCTCTCATCCTTCCCAATGCTGTGACCCTTTAATACAGTTCCTCATGTCGTGCTGACCCCCAGCCATAAACTTATTTCATTGCTACTTCATAACTGGATGTTTCTACTGTTATGAATATAAATGTAAATATCTGTGTTTTCTGAGGGTTTTAGATGACCCCCCCCAAAGGTTCGTGACCCACAGGTTGAAAACCGCTGACCTAAGGGACCCTTGTCACCTAGGGAAGTGCCTCTCCCCTCATCTTTTGCTATGTTCTGATTGTTCCCCATTCCTGATCACCATCAGCACTGGAAACAGCCCCTAGGGGTGTGTGCCAAGGACAGGGCAGCAACTGCAGTGCTGGGCAGGAGCCACAAACCAAGGCAGCCAGCAGCAATGCCCCATCTCTGTGCCAGCAGAGAAAGGCACACTCCCTTTCTACCACACCCTCACCTGGAGGTAGCTCTCTTGTCCCACACAGCCTCTCTGACCTGCCCTGGCTTGTCCTTCCTGGACCAACTGGCCTATTGTCTCTGGGCCAGAGCCACAGATGCCGTGGGAGAGACAGGAAGCTTACCTGGTCTTCTCACAGGAAGAGCAATTCTCTTTGAGCTTCAGACACCAGGGAGCTAAGTTTTAAACTCAACGGCTTCCAGCACCAGCAGGTGGGAGGGACGGAAGAGTGTATAGGAAGAGGAAATTGGCATTCAGCACAGCAGAATGTGTAGCTAGTCATAAGGAAGAACTTCCTCTGGGTCGACAGCACAACAGACAGAGTCTTACTTCCTCGAACCTTACTTCCCAGGCTACCAGAGGGTCTGTTTAAGAAGGTGCTTTGGGTCTCCTGTAAGCTAGGACAAAGGAGGCACCATGGGCCCATTGATGGAGCCTTACTCCTGAGAAGGGCAGAGTTCTGGGTTTCCCCTCAGCATCCCTAGACTGTGTAGATAGAGCCCTGTGACACTAGCCTAGGGGGTCGTATTTGTCCACAGTCCCCAAGTAAGAGACAGCCTAACTTTCTCTAAGGTGGGCAGCTAGGAGATCAGCCCTGAGGCTGGCACACTTGACTTTGGATATTGGCCTGGAGGCTGTCCGTCCTCGGGGCAAACTCCTGGACCAGTTTTACCCCTTGGGTACTATCTCCTTCTGGAGGGGGTGAAATACGGGTCTAACAGTGGCTTGTGATAGTTGTCCAATGCTGTCAATATAGTAAAAGCCGTCAAACCCAACATTTGAAATAGGCAGCGCTTGGATCTCTGTAAACGCCACCTCCACAGAGCTGAGGTTTCTTACAAAGACAGAGAAAGCAAGCCTGTTGACCTGGATGCGACCATTTGCTGAGCTCCCGGTGCCAGCACGAGAGCTAAAACGCCCCCAGCCACAGCACGAGACCTCTTGGGCCGTCTTGACCTCATCACGGCCCGGCGCACTGTCTGCCCTGTGTGTGTGTGCATGCAGCTTTTCTCTTTTTTGCTTTGTTTTGCTTCTTTTGATTCAGGGACTTAACCCTGAGTCATGTAACTTGGCTAGACTAAAATTCACAATCCTCCTGCCTCCAAGTACTGGGACTTAGGCTTTGTCCTTAGAACAAAGATTTATGCTCCAATATATTAAAATGTTTCTAATGGTCCAAGCCCCCCTTTTTAGACAGTATAAATGAACCCCAATATTTAGAATCCCAATAAGCAAGGCAAATCAGGACAGACTTAAGGTAGAGAGGGTCAGGGCTAAGATATTGAGGATCTTCCTCCCAGGCTAGCCCTCCCTCACTGTAAGGAAGTTAGTGTGGGATGAAGCCTGGACCCCAGAGGCCAGCTGAGGCCAGAAGACTGACCACCCTAAGG
>JADRCD010236764.1:9585-55657 GCA_019843815.1 Montemys delectorum
TATCTGGTGTGTAGTTGAGCCTGGGAATGATTTTCTCTAAATACAGAGTCCACGTGAAGGAAATAGTAAAGCTTTTGCAGATCATTTTCTTTTTTCTTAGTTTCAGAACATGATACGGCTGGTTCTATCCCCAGATAATTCTATCCCCAGAACCCACATAAAAGTGGAAGAGAGAATCAGCTCCCTAGAGTTGTCTGACTTTCACATGTGTGTATATGTATGCATCAATAATGATGATGATGATGGTGATGATGATGATAATAATAATAATAGTAATAACAAAAACAGGCTAAGTAGAAGTCCTGGTGGGTAAAGTGCTTGATGCACAAGCAGGAGGTTCTGTGTCCAATTACCCCCAAGAAAGCCGAACATGGCAATGTTTGACTATTGCCCTAGCACTTAAGGTTAAAAGGGTTGCAGAGTCAAGCAGATCCCAGGTCTTGCTAGATGACCACTAGCCAGAATGGTGAGCCCCAATTTAGTGAGAGCCTTTGTCTATAAGTAGGTAAAGTGTAAGGCAATAGAGGAAGATTGGCAATGTTTTAGTCTTCATATGTGTGCGCATGTGCACATGCAGTGTCCACACAGGTGTGCACACTTGAAGATACACATATTTAGCATGCATGCATACACACAAAGACAGAGAGACAGACAAAGACAGAGGCAGACAGAGACAGAGGCAGACAGAGACAGAACTAATTGGGAAGACAAAATACCCTCACTTTAAAAACAAGTTTGATTATTACAATCACATTTTACCATTCACAGATACACAGCAGGTAAACACACACACACACACACACACACACACACACACACACACACACACTGAATGAAAAAGCAGAAGAATTACATAAGTGTTCCCCAAAATGTGCTGAATGGAAACCGGTTTCATATTGGTACTTGATTTTTTTTAAAGGACAAAATTTAATTGAGGCTAGATGAGGGTCTTAAAGCACACACCCACAGTGACACACATATTCCACCAGGGCCACACCTCCTAATAGTGCCACTGCCTGAGGTGAGCATATACAAACCTTAACATTCAACTTCCTGGCCCCCATAGATTTGTTCAAACATAGGACTCTATGGGGGTCACACCTAAACATAGCATAATGCAAAATACATTTAGTTCAACTTCCAGAGTCTCCATAGTCTATAGCAGTTTTTGTTAAAAGTCCAAAGTTCAAGGTCTCTTCTGAGATTCATCTGATGACTTAAATGTAATCCCCAAATCAAGATAGGAAACCAGCTGGGAAAACTTCAAACTCCACATCTCCATGGCTGATGTCAAAGCAGTCCAGATCTCCAGCTCCCTTTTCATATTTGTTCACTGGAACAAACTTCTTTCTGCTGGCCTGGCTCCACTCCTTCTTAGCAGCTTTCCTCAGCAGATAACACATGACTCTGACATCTCAAACATCTTGGATTCTCCAAGGCAACTTCAGTGTTAACAGCTTTTGGGATCCACACATTATCTTCTGGGCTCCTCCAAAGGGCTGGTGTCACTTCTCCAGCTCTGCCCTCTGTAGCACTCTAAGCTCAGGTTGATCCCCTTCACTGCTGCTGCTGTTCTTGGTCATCATCCCATGGTACTAGTACACTGGGGTCTTCCCTTGCAACTAGGCTTCACCAATAGCCTCTCATAGACTCTCTTTATGGTGCCAAGCCTCAACTCCTTTGCATGATCCCTTGAGTCATGGGCTGTCAACTGCAACTAGGGCTGCACCTTCACCAATGGCCTTCCATGGCCTCTCACAGTGTAAAGCCTTGGCTGCTCTTCGTGGTACCTTCATGACTTCAAAACCAGTAGCCCCTGGGTGACTCTTACACATTACCAAGTACAGCTGTAGCACGAGGTACAACCTTGGCTATCTGTGCATCACACTTTCTTTGAACTCTCAGAAACACTTCCCAAAAGATTTCACCTGAGTGATGCTGTTATCTTAAACTCCATTAATTTCTTAGCTCCAGCTAACCAGCATTAATAGTAGTCTCCTTCTCCTCTTGACTAAAAAACCATAGGCACAAGGCCAAAGCTGCCAAGTTCTGCTGCTTATAAGAGGTGGAACATGGCCCCCTTGTTCTATTACATTTTCACTAGCTTTCTCCTTTCCAACTGCCTGTACTTGGCAGTCCTGGATCTTGCTTTGTAGACTGCCCTTAAACTCAGAGATCAGCATGCCAGTCTCCTGAGATTAAAGGTGTGAACCACCATGCCTGGCTTTAAGCTTTTCTTCCTACTTGATTATTTTTAAAATCACCTTTAAAAATGTGAGATAGACACTGCTTTAAAAAATCTAAACATGTCACTTTTTGTTACTCTCTCAATGTATGTAGAGAGCTGCCCGAACTGTGCCCTAAAGATGGCTCTGGCTTCCACTCCTTGCTAGAGCGCAAGAGTAGTAAACAACTCCATATTTGGCTGTGCTTGTTTGCCTGGTTTGCTTCCTCGTATGGCAACCTATCTGCACGCACCACGTGGCCTACTGAGATAGGCTCAGGATAGGGCATTTAAGGGCCTGGGGGATTGCCCTCAGGGAGAGGAAAGTCAGAAGTCAGAAGAAAGTATTAAGTTCCTGAATAAACTGCATGGAGAAGAGCTCCTGAGTCGCTTCTTTCTTGATGGTCGAGGGGGAAGCGAAAAATGTACAACCATACAACTATAAAATTCTAAGATGAAGACATGTGTAATCAAACATGCTGCCATGATGGGATGACTCCAGTTGTAACTTGCAAAGAATTTCCTGGACTTTCAAGTTAACATCTGACATGAAACTGTCACTTTATCAATCAGAAGGAGAAATCACATTCCTTCTGGTATTCCCAGGATTTACCCCTGATCTTCAACACTGAGATGCCACTTTGAAGTCCACAGCAATAAGGCATGTGGTGGGATAAAGTGATGATGGGAATGCAGAATACAATGGGTCCTTGGTACACGCTAGTTAACATCGTATTGTAAAAGACTCATCTCTCACTTCTTCGATGATGCCTGAGATCCCTGAGACCCACCAGTATCTGAGAATCTGCCTGTGGTCCTGAAGCAACCACTTCATCTTCCTTCTCCTCTGCCTTTTTATCTCAAGGGGGAGAGCAGAGGAGGGGGCGTGAGGAATGAAAATGTCTTCTCAGTGAGTATCCTAGAAACAAGGCAGCTCAAGAGAAGAGAATGCTAAGGAATTTTGCAAGCAACTAGTTTGTACATTAGAAGACCAATAGTGGTCCGGCAATGGTGAACATATTCACACCATGGGAATCATTTTCTGTGCTCTCTCCCTCCATCCCACAATAGGAATGATTGTTGAACATCTGTCTGCACCTCACTGTATCGTTTGCCTTTCTTTACTTCTCTCACTGAACACTGAAAGCATCTATAGACTATTCTTTCCTGACCTTGAGTGAGACCCCTCCTCACCCAAGATCACCGTGCAGTAGAGGACAGTCTTCCTAACCTGCTGGAAGGAACAGGGAAACAAAGATATGTTGCAAGAACAGCAAATACACAAAGATACAAAATAATGCTCCTAGCAAGTGTGGGACACAATCCCAGCACTCAGGAGTTAGAGATGGGAGGAGCTTTTAATTCAAGGCCATTGTGGATGGCCATATAAGATCCTATAACACTTCCCAAATATACTTGTAAATATTAGCTAGCCAGATAGTATTGCTGAATTTATCTGATGAAGAATAGACGAAGTTAACAAACTCATTTTTCTTAGAGAAATTAAATAAGTAAATAAATATTTTTAAAGCCTTAAATTATGGAGTTAAAGTTGAAAATTTTATGGCTACAGATATATAAAATGCTTTCAATTCCTATTTTCTTCTTTTTTCAGGCCTCTTTTACAGAATCACTGCATAAATGTGAGAAGAAGCACACAGGCTTTCCAGCCAGCAGCCTACTCTCCACAGTACTCCTGTTGCTAAAGGAAAATTATTTATAGTATTCCTAACATTAATTTAAAAACCTGTCAGTGTCAAAAATATAGATGAGATGAGATGTAAAAGCATACACACTTAGGAGTTTATATAAAAGCATACAGCACATTGTACATATTATATGTTTAAATTGTTATGTTAAACATTTATTTCCTCAAACAGTATTTCCTTACAGTTATTTGAAATGTACAAGACTCTATTTTTATCTATAGCCTGCTCTTGAGAAATAGAAAACCATGAGAATTTGTTTCTCTAAGGGTAACTGATTCTGAGTGTGTACTAGGGATCTACCCAAGAGCCCAAACATTGGAAAAGTACTCTAGCATCAAGCCCCATAAGTAGCCACTTAACATCCTTTAACCCAGTCCTCTTTCCCCCCTCCCCACTCCCTGGTAACTACTATTCATTCTACTCTCAGCTTCTACAAGAAATCCACTCGCTGGTTTTCGGTTTTTCAACTGGTACATTAACACATAATTTCTTAGAAAGTGTGGATCACAATCCCATGTTGGGGGTCACATAACTGAATCTTGGGATTATGATAAAAGGGGCAATATGGAGAGGTTTCTGAATGAGCAACAAAGAAGCATTAATCAAACTCAAGCGCATAAGGAATCCAAGATGTTTCCAGTGGCACTCACCAATATTGTACCACATGACTTCATCGCAGCCATGGTCTGAACACACAGCATGGACTAGCTATGTCATAAGGCACACAGCACCAACAAACAGTTCCTCAGACACCAGGCACACTGACTCAAATTTAAGACAATAGCATCTTATGGATTGCAGATAGATAGATAGATAGATAGATAGATAGATAGATAGATAGATAGATAGATAGATAGATAGGTAGATAGATAGATGATAGAGAGAGATATTAAAAATCTTAGTAGATTTGTACATAGAAACTATATTCATCTCTATTTTCCCCTCTTTCTCTCTGTCTCTGTCTCTCTCTTTGTGTGTGTTTATGTGTATGTGTGTCTTAGACACACATTAATGTGTGCATATACATTTATCAAAAGTGAAAGAACAAGGAGACACAATTCCAGAATGGAACACTTGACTAGCACGTGTGAGGTCCTATAATTAACATCTCACACTAGAGAAAAAACACTAGCTCTATGTCTCATGTAATAATCTCTTTGGACATAGTAGAAATATATTTGTCCACTTATGTGTTATTATTTATAGAACATGACACACATGAAGATATACTTTGGAGTTATTGTTTGTTCTAGGACGTATTTATGTTTCATCAATGTAATATATATTCCATATATATATATATACACACATATGTATATATAGAGAGAGAGACAGAGACAGAGAGAGAGAGACAGACAGACAGACAGACAGACAGACAGACAGGCAGAGACAGAGAGAGGGAGAGTGGGGACAGAAGGGAAAGCACGTAAAGTTAAATAAGTGAGAGATGATATGACACTGGGTATCACCCAGCAATGGAGCAGTCTCCAAAATGAGATATCCTATTTCTACTCTTATAGAAACATAATTTAATTATAGGAAACAAAAGCTTTTAGTGTAAGTCTCAAACTAATGTACCTTTTGATGGTAATGTTAAAAGACTGATTTTAAAACTGCTTTTGGAGTTGCTGACCCAAGTTTCATTTAAAGAAAAATAAATTATTTTTCTCCTTGGAATAGGACAGAATATCCAACAGGTTCCAAAACAACCTGAAGATGTTTGTGCCATTTTGTACTGGATCTTTATTTACACAAAGTGACATTTTAAGCATTAACAATTATAAAAATCTAAATGTTGATCAACTCTGGAAAATGTTAAATTTCCTTTACATCTTTCAGTTTCAAATACTCAGCCAAGATGTTACTCTTTACATGAAAGTAAAGACATGTAGCTCATTAGCATGTGTATTTAAATTGAATCTTTAGTAAATGATAAAACTCTACCTATGCCAAAGAATTGTTTTTACTCCTTGTTATTTTAAAAACTCAGACAATATGTTCTTATGTTTTTCCCCATTTCTGCAAAATTGCTTTAAAATAAGTTCATTTATTATCAGTACATGTTTAATCTATATATTTATTTTATAGATCTGTATACCTGAGGTCACATAAAAACTTCTTGAGTAAAAAACAGTCCTGAGAAGAAAAAGTTCCAGATGGCTTACGCTAAATTATTAAAATTTACACATGTAGTGTAATGTTCAAACTATCTCCTAAAACAGTTACCATTTCTTTTTGAGGAAGAAATCCTCTTGCCCAGCTGCCAGAGATGCACACTACACTTCTGCCATCTGTAGTCACGTGCTGAGAGATGCCGTACCAGAACTCCTTGCTTCTAACTGCAACTGAGTACCTGCTGATCTCCCTTCCCCATCCTTCCCTGAGTCTAGTCTCCCCTGACTCAGGCAACATGTTCCCTAATCCATATAACCATTCTCTTCTCTACTTCTGTGAGATCAACTATATTAGGGTCCATGTAAGCAAAGCTATATGGTACCAGTTTTCCTGTGCCTGAATATTTTGTTTAAAACAATGTTTTCAAGATCTATCAATATGGTCAAGAATGAGAGTCACACCCTTCTACTCTTAAATAATATTCCACTGGATAGCACACCCCATTTTCTTCATCCACTCATTGGTTTATCAATGCAGAATTGTTCTATTTCTTAGCCATGGAACAAGCATGGGAGTAAAGCTTGAGAATTACAAAATGACACCTTAGTTTTATTTTCAATTTTTTTTTTTTTACAAATATCTTAACGTTTTCCTATAATGGTTCTGATAATTTACTTTAAGAAAGATGTGGACAAAATTTGAATGGCCATTGTTAAGGTAAAGAGAGAAGTTACAAATGACCACATAGTATCTGATTTCAGTCATGTGACATTCTGGGAGTGGGAGAGAATCGTAGCAATTGTTAAAAGAAAAAAAAAAGAATCCGTGGGTATCAGGTTTTAAAAGAGAAGGAATGGCAGGTGCTGCACAGAGGGGTTTTAGCTTAGTAAAACCTGGTACATAATACTATTATGCTGGTTACAGACAATTATACTTTTGCCATAACTTATACAGCTTTACAGCACAATGACTGAATGTTGGCTGCTAGAAAATAATAATTTAAAAATTAATGCAGGATAGACTTTAGGTGATAAAAAAATAACATAATGATAGCATTAATATGTAAATCAATTCACTAAAGGGATGGAAGGTGCAGTGCTGACCTCTGCAACCTTGGGGACTGACGGACTCTAATATTAAAGCAAGAGAAAGGACACATAAACTATGCTTTGTTTTTTAAAATGGTTTCTCATAGGCGTATGGGTTAACAGCTAACTTGAAATAAGCCAGATCTCATTTCTAAAATGAGAATTTGTAGACACACAGAGTGATGCAGGTGGTAATGGGTTAGAATAAAGGACTTTATATTGGGTGTAAGTGCAGGTGAGCACTATAGAAATATTTATAGATCCATATATAGATACTGATTTATTTGCACATCTGTAGTTCCTTGCTATGACTGCTGAGGAAGTCTGAAGTAATGACATTTGGAGCAGCAAGCATCCCTGGCACACAGGTCATGGTATCTAATAGAAGTCTATAAAAGAGGAGGAGCAGATGAAAGGGAAACAAAGGAGGTGGGAGGGATAAAGAGAAATAGAAAGGGCAGGAGAGAGAGAGAGAGAGAGAGAGAGAGAGAGAGAGAGAGAGAACAGACTAAGATCCTTGAAGAAATATCTAATTACAAGATTTATAGAAAAATATACAGTTTGAATGAGGAGTATCTGAGAGCTTAGAAAGTAAAGAAATATTTTTAAAAAACAAACAAACAAAAACAAAAAATCCCTACAACCAAAACCACCCTAAAGCTAAATTGATGTGGGTGTGTCAAGGAAACAGAGAAGCACAGCAGATAGCTAAAGTGTTACACTGTGTTATGATCCAAAACAGAAGATACGCACTGAGTCCATATTAACATACATGATTAAATAAATCAGAGAGGAAACACTTCATACGAAGAATTGTACATGATGCCTGTATTTAGTTAGATATCTTCTCTTAAGGAGGGTGAGAAATATAAATCCCCCACTCGTTAAGTATGATCTGTGCTCAGGAATTAGCACAGAAAAGCATACTGGACAATAAGTAGCACAGACTCTCTACAACTGAGATGATAGCCAATACTACCTCAGCCAGATAAAGAGTCAGCATCAATAACAATAGGCAGCCAAGTTGATGAACATATAAAGTGATGAATTCGGGTGGCTCTCTCTGTGTTCTCACCCCCACAAATCCACATCCTCAGTCTGGTCACAAGAAAAAGACCAACTAGACCCAACGTGAAAGGCATTGATGCTTAGCCAGTACCTTCAAAACTGTGAAGGATCACAAACAAAGATAAACTGTCACAGCCAAGTAACTGAATTGTGAGGACCTCATGAGTCCTGGATAGAATGAGGGTACCAGAAAAGTTTAGAATAAACCAAGGAAACCTGAAACAAAGTGTGCATTTGACTTAACACCAGTAGTCAATCTTTGCTCATGCACCCTAATAAATGTGCCATATGACTGACTGATACAAATAGCTTTATGAGAAACCTTGATACTTTGTATTATCATTCTATAAACCTTCTACTGTTAGCCAGCAGGACTGCTCAGCAGGATAAGGCTGCTGAGTTTTTCTTGAACATTTAATAGCTTGGGTTAGTTACTTGGAACCCACATTGAAGAAGAAGAGAACTGATACACACACACACACACACACACACACACACACACAAACACACACACCTTCTACTGTTCCAAGGTTAATGGTTTAATTAAAATATTTCTATACAGCCATTTAAAAACAAGTGAAGATAGTTAAGCTGACCAGCTTAGTGGCCCAAAGCTACCACCTGCAGAAGAGAAAAAAAAATCACCTACTTTGATTCTAGCAGGCTTATGATTAGATCTTTCAAGCTAATAAAAATTCTACTGTGGCTTAATTAGAAGTTCTCAGCAGAAACTCTGCTATCTCAGGAGGTATTTTAGAAAATGGTAGAAATAGCGTGGAGTACGGTGGTTTGTAAGGGGGTTCCTGGGATTGGAAACACTAAGAAGGGACAGAAGGACAGGCATATGTCAACCTCAGAACTGTCTTTATAAGAGAAATAGGTCTCCTAGGACCGCATGAATTAGAAATGACTTAGTCAATGAACTTTCATATGGGAGAAAAGCCAGGTTTGTTTACATGTTCCTAGACCCTAACTCCATCCTACAATGTGCAATGTGTTTTATAGCATTTGTTCAATAAGAAACAACTGTGACAATTGAAAGGAGAGTTATACTTCCTTTTTACTTTTTCTTTAATTTTTCCCCTTTTATTAAAATTAGCTTTTTTTCTCATATACTATATCCTTAATACAGTTTCTCCTCCTTCCAGTCTACCCAGTCCTTCCATTGGAGATTTTACTGAGGTTTATTTTTTATACCTGACAACTATGTTTTCAACACTTATTTATTGCAACACTGATACCACATATCTCTAACTTGAATTCATAGCTGTCATATTGGCATAGATATAAAAGTACATTGTAGGCCATATTTTATAGGATGGATATAATTTCAAAGTAACCAGGACAATTTAATGAAATCTGAGATTAGGTTTTATGCTTTCAAATGCAAATAAAGAATTATTACTCAGATTATTTTTCCTGGTTTTCTAATTTAAAAATGGATTGATCAAGATAATATGACCTTTTAAAAATCTATACGAGTAAAAAAAAAATCTTATAAATTAACATAAAATAAAGTCAACCACATAATAATAAAGAAAAATTATTTTAATTAGAGGCTATAATTTAGCAAAAAGAGACTACATTGTCTCTTCTGTTTTTGTCACACTTTTTTATTCTCTTCACTTATATGTGTTTGTGTGTATGCATGTTTGCATGTGCATGGGCACATGTATATGTTTTGGTGTATGCATGTTCACATGTACATGGGCACATGTGTGTATAATGTTTGCATGTGTTTGGACACATACTTGTGTGGAGTTGGGCAGGACCATGGCTATGCATTTGGAGCCTACAGTTAATATTGGGAATGTTTGATTACTTTCTGACCTTATTCTTTGGTATCTGAGTCTCTCAGACACAGAGCTTTCTGATGATGTGGCTGGCCTCATTAGCCAGCTCTAATGGGAGTCTCCTGTCTCTGGCTTCTGCAGATAGAATTACAGACAAGCCACCATGCCCATCCTGCATTTATATAGGTCCTGGGGATCTGAACTCCAGGCCTCTCAATTGTTCATCAAATGTTTTCCTCCCTGAGCCATTCACAATATTGTTGTGAGAAAACTCATTAAGGTATTGTCTTGGTTGGGGTTTTACTGTGTGAACAGACACCATGACCAAAGCAACTCTTATAAGGACAACATGTAATTGGGGCTGGCTTACAGGTTCATAGGTTCAGTCCATTATCAAGGTAGGAGCATGGCAACATCCAGGCAGGCATGGTGTTGGAGGAGTTGGGAGTTCTACATCTTGTTCAATGTAAACAGGAGAAGACTGGCTTCCAAGGAGCTAGGATGAGGGTCTTAAAGCCTATGCCCACAATGACACACTTTCTGCAACAAGGTCACACCTCCTATGCCACTTCCTGGGCCAAGCATATTCAAACCATTATAGATATAAAAAATGTCAAAAATATTCTGTGTAATAAACAGTAACTGGACAAGTTTAATTTATAAAGGAATAAAGTAAAATGAAGTTGTATTGGTTACATACCTAAATGTCACAGAATAAAAAAAAATCATAAAGAAAATGTTATGGTTCACATTATGAATGATAGTTACAAATAGGTCGTCAATGTTAAAAAATTTTGTTATATGGAAAAAATGTTTTTTCTAAATTTAGTACTTGTATAAGAAGCTATCCAAATACAGCCATTTGGCAATGTGGTTTTAAAATAAATTTTTCCTTTGAAAAAGACATGGAAAGCTTGGATGACTTTTCTGTACATACATTTTTTTTTAAAGAGGCCAAAATAGTAACCCATGACTCATGACTTAATATGACTGTCAAAGATATTTATTATTTGCCATGACTAACCAAATACAATGATGTTATTTTGAATAAGTAGTGCTATATGTATTGAAAACAGTACAGATTGGTTTTGTTTTCTTTTGTTTTGCTTGTTTTTTTGTTTTTTGGTTTTGGTTTTTAGTTTTTGGTTTTTCCAGACAGGGTTTCTCTGTATAGCCCTGGCTGTCCTGGAACTCACTCTGTAGACCAGGCTGGCCTTGAACTCAGAAATCTGCTTGCCTCTGCCTCCCAAGTGCTGTGATTAAAGGTGTGTGCCACCACCACCCGGCTCAGAATGGTTTTCTTAATGCCTCACTTTGTCCTGTATATTTAGGCATTCCATGAAATCTGTGACATAAATTCTATATTGAAATTATTGAATAATTATTGAAAAAAATCAGACTATTGGTTTTTAAATCCTTACTTCCAGATGATCCATCACACACATACTCTATCAACTCTTCCATCAAGTTTTTTGCCCCAAGGAAAACATCTGAGCAACCCTGTTAAAAGTTTTGGTATCTAAAACCAGTTTTCAACAAATTGCAAACTGTGAATACAAAACAAAAGTTATCTCTGGCTAGGATAGGCCGCCCATCCCAGCATGCCAACTAGTGGTGAAAAACTGGGAACTTTTACAGTATGGCCACATCAGGAGAAAATAACAAAGGGAGCCAGTGACCAGCAAGGCATCCCTTCCTGATATTCACTTGAGCTTTAGGCTTACACAGAAGTGGGAAAGAGGTAAGCAAAGTCAAGTAGACTTGGTCAAGCCAGATATGATCTGATCTCAATACCTCCTCAACCCCCTTCTGCACTTTGCCTGAAGCATATCATCTGCTCCAGGAAAGAGCACACTGGTTATCAAATGCCAGATAGCCCTGAAAACATGCATATGAATATCACATAGACTAAGCAGGTTAGACTTAGCAATATGTAGGCATATAATATATTCCTAAATATACATATATGCATGTAACACCCATCAATGAAAGCAGAGATCAAGAACTTGAAAGAAAGCAAGGAAAAGAATTTGGGAAGATTTTGAAGAAGGAAGAAGAGGGAGGAAATAATGAAATTGCTATAATCTCAAAAGTAAAAGAAATAATATAATAAAAAAAGAAGTACATAGTACTTCAGAGAAGAAGGTAGTCCTCATAAATTGGTTACTTTTGCTACAGGGTGCTCCTGCTCTATTGACTGTGTGACTGCACTTGGTGGGGAAGGGGGAAGCTGAGGCCAAGCTATGTCCCACTCCCATTTACCCCCATATTGTATAAGACAGTGTTTCCCAGAGTGGATATTGTCGTGGGACACTCCATTTTTATAAGCAAATTCTGACTGCATTTTGTAAAAGGAGGATGACTACAGTCCAGATGTGGACCCAGAAAGTTCACCATCTACCATTTGCCACCCACCCACATACAGTGATAAGTGTCTAACTCCTGGGCACAGAGAGAATGCTACACTGTAAAAATACGGAGAAATGAAATAGTTAGGACAAGTAGGCATATTAAAATCAGAAAATATGGTAATCCAAGGAGCCAGGTCGAAGAATTTATGAGAAACACAGGGTTGAGAAAAGTGTGTAACTCTTTTACCTGGATCCCTTAAAGAGATGAACACCTAGCACTATGCTGTCATGGCCAGCACCTACTGACCATATGGTACACCTCAGATCTTAGTCAGGGTTCTCTTGTTGTAAAGAGACACCATGAACATGGCAATTCTTAGGAAAGAAAGCATTTAATTGGGGCTGGCTTATACTTACAGTTCATTAAAATCCATTATCATCATGGTAGGGACAATGGTAGCCAAAGGATATACATGTGACCATTGCACAGTGTCTATTACACAGTGGTCATCAGTGTCCACCACCCACTGATCTCCACAAAGTGTCCAACACACAGTGTCTATAACACAGTGAACATCACATAGTGTCTACCACACAGTGGTCATGACCCATTGTCAGACACCCAATGATCTTCACAAAGTGTCGAACACACAGTGTCCATCACACAGAGACCATCACACAGTGTCCCCCACACAGTGGTCATCACCTGTTGTACATCACAGTGTTCATCACAGTGTCCATCACACAGTGGTCATCAGTGTACATCACCCACTGATCTTCACAAAGTGTCCACAAAACAGTGTCCATCACACTGTGACCATCACATAGTGTCCATCACGCAGCGGACGTCAATGTCCACTACCCAGTGATCTTCACAAAGTGTCCACAAAACAGTGTCCATCGCACTGTGACAATCACACAATGTCCACCACTCAGTGGTCATCACCCGGCGTACATCACAGTGTCTGTAACACTGTCCATCACACAGTGGCTAATAGTGTCCATCACCCAATAATCTTCACAAAGTGTCCAATACACAGTGGTCATCACTCAATGTCCATCACTGTGTCCATCACACAGTAGTCATCAGTGTCCATCACCCAGTGATCTACACAAAGTGTCCAACACACAGTGTCGATCACACAGTGAACATCACACAGTGTCCACCACTTAGTGGTTACCAGCTGGTGTCCATCACAATGTCCATCTCAGTGTCTGTCACACAATGGTCATCAGTGCCCATAACACAGTGAATTTCACCAAGTGTCCAACCCACAGGGTCCATCAAACAGTGACCATCATATAGTCATCCACCACATACTGGTCATCACCAAGTGTCCATCACAGCATCCTCAGAATGTCCTTCACACAGTTGTCATCAGTGTCCATCAACCCATGAATTTCTCAAAGTGTCCATCATACAGTTTCTATCACACAGTGACTATCTCTCAGTGACTATCACACAGTGTCCATCACTCAGTAGTCATCAGTGTCCATCACACAGTGACCTTCTTAATTTTCAGCACACAGTGTTTGTGGGCCTCAGTGCCAGAGATTTTCCACCTAGATTTCTGGCCTGGCCTGGTGCAGGCACCCTAGCTAAAGGAAACCAGTAAACAAGAATGGAGCTGTCTCTGCTGTGTCTTTCTGGCCACTCTGTTTCTCTGTGCTGCCTTGTACTGAGTCTGGTCAGGCTAGGCTCATAGTTCATCTAGCCAGTGAGGAGTGTGGTCCGGGTTCAGGCCTTGATTAGGGAGACCATACCTCTTTCCAAGTGTTACGGCTCTTTGAACAAAAGGCTCAGACAATGGAGTAGATCTTTCATGCTATTTAGTTCCCTGGATACTATATAGAGAGGGAGAGTTTTGGGGGTCATTCAGATTTCAGTAGCAGTTATCTCTCATTGGTTTGGCTGAGAATCTTTATTTGCATGTAAGAGGGCTTGACCATTATTACACACCTCTCCTGCTACGGCCATTGTGGGGTGTGGTCTGAAATCTGAGCCAAGGCCCCAGGAGCTACCACCGAAGTCCTACTGTCCCTTGTGAATAAATTTGGGCTGCTCAGTGGGAGCACCAGAGTTTCTAGGTGTTAGTTCAAAAAGATGCATGCTGCCAAAACAGTCCGCTGCCCCACAGGTGCCCTTCACACACAGCTCATCACACAATGACCATCACACATTGTCCATAAACAGTGGTCATCAGTGTCTATCACAGAGTGTTCATCACACAGTGACCATCACACAGTGTGCACAACACAGTGGTCATTACCTAGTATCCATTACAGTTTCCATCACAGTGTCCATCACACATTGGTCATCAGTGTCCATTACCCATTGATCTTTACAAAGTGTCCAACAGAGAGTGTCCATCACACAGTGTACACCACACAATGGTCATCACCCGGTGTCCTTCACAGTGTCCATCACAATGTGATCATCAGTGTCCATCACCCATTGATCTTCACAAAGTGTCCAAAACACAGTGTTCATCACTCAGTGACCATCTCACAGTGTCCACCACACAGTGGTCATCACCAAGTATCCATCACAGTCTCCATCATAGAGTCCATCACACACTTGTCATCAGTGTCCATCACACAGTAATAATCATCACAAAGTGTCTACCACACAGTGTCCACAACAAAGTGACCATCACACCGTGTCCACCACACAGTGGTTATCACCTGGTGTCCATCACAGTACCCATCGTATGTCCATCACACAGTGGTCAAAAGTGTCCATCACCCAGTTATCTTCACAAAGTGTCCAACACACAGTATCCATCACAGAGTGACCATCACACAGTGTCCATGACACAGTCATCATCACCCAGTGTACACCACAGTGTCCATCACAGTGTCCTTCACCCAGTTATCTTCATAAAGTGTCCAACACACAATGTCTGTCAAACAGTGACGATCACACAGTGTCCACCATAGAGTGGTCATCACCCGGTGTCCTTCACTGTGTCCATCACAGTGTCCATCATACAGTGGACATCAGTGTCCATTACCTAGTGATCTTCCCAAAGTGTCCAACAAACAGTGTCCAACACACAGTGTCCATCACACAGTGACCATGACATAGTGTCTACCACACAGTGGTCATCACCATGTGTCCATCACAGTGTCCATCAGAGTGTCTATCACACAGTGATCATAGTGACCATCACCCAGTGATCTTCACACAGTGTGCAACACACAGGGACCATCACACAATGTCTACCACACAGTGGTCATCACCCGGTATCCTTCACAGTGTCCATCACACAGGGACCATCACACAATGTCTACCACACAGTGGTCATCACCCGGTATCCTTCACAGTGTCCATCACACAGTGATCATCACAAAGTGTCAAACACACAGTGTCCATCATACAGTGACCATCACACAGTGTCCATCATAGTGTCCATCACAATGTCCATCATACAGTGGTATTAACAAAGTGTCCAATATATAGTGTCCAGCACACAGTGTTCATCCCTCGTTGTCCATGACAGTGTCCATCAAGTGTCCCTCACACAGTTGTCATGAATGTCCATCACCCAGTGACCTTCACAAAGTGTCCAACACAGTGTCCATCACACAATGGTCATCACCAAGTGTCCATCAGAGTGTCCTTCACACCTTGGTCATCAGTGTCCATCACCGAGTGCTCTTCACAAAGTGTCCAAACCTCAGTGTCCATCACACAGTGACACTCATACAGTGTCTGCCTCACAGTGGTCATCACCCAGTGTCCATCACAGTGTCTATCAGAGTGCCCATCACACAGTGGTCATCAGTGTCCATCTCCCAGTGATCTTCACAAAGTGTCCAACACAGTTTCCAGCACACAGAGACCATCATAAAGTGTCCACCACACAGCAGTCATCACCCATTGTCAATCAGAGTGTCCATCACACAGTGGTCATCAGTGTCCACCACCCAGTGATCTCTATAAAGTGTCCAAAACACAGTGTCAATCATACAGTGACCATCACACAGTGTCTACCACACAGTGGCCATCAACCAGGGTCCATCACAGTGTCCATCAGAGTGTCTGTCCTTCACCCACTGGTCATCAGTGTCAATCTTAGTCAGGGTTCTCTAGAGTCACAGAACTTATGGTAGTCTTTATGTAGTAAAGGAATTTATTGATGACTTACAGTTTGTAGTCCAACTCCCAACAATCAACTCCCAACAACGGTCGGCAGCAGCTGTGAATGGAAGTCCAAGGATCTAGCAATTGCTCAGTCCCACAAGGCAAGCAGGTGACGCAGAGAGAGCCTTCTTTCTTCCAATGTCCTTATATGGGTCTCCAGCAAAAAGTGTGGCCCAGGTTAAAGGTGTGTGCCACCACAACTTTAACCCCAGATGACCTTGCTTGAACTTGTAGATCTTCCAAGTCTTAATCTTCTAGGATTCATAGCCACTATGCCACCATACCTTTAATCCCAGATTATCTTGAACTCATAGAGCTTTCTATGTTAATCCTATGGGATTCATAGCCACAATTTCTTAAGGTCTCCATGCCAAGATTTAGGTCAGAAACTTGTATCTCCCAGCCTCCAGATTAGGGCAACAGGTGAGCCTTCTAATTTTGGATTATAGTTTACTTTAGATATAGTCAAGTTGACAACCAGGAATAGCCACTACAATGTCCATCACCCAGTGATCTCCACAAAGGGTTCAACACAGAGTGTCAATTACACAATGACCATCACACAGAGGTTATCACCCAGTGTCCATCACATGTCCCATTACACATTCACCATTACAGAGTGTCCATCACACAGTGACCATCACATAGTGACCATCACATAGTGCTCATCAGTGTTCATCACAAAGGGACCATTACACATTGTTCATCATCCAGTGACCATAACACAATGACCATCATGCAGTGGACATCACACTGTGACCAACACAAAATGATCATCCCACAGTGACTATACACAGTGACCGTCAAACTGTGTCGATCACACCATGTCTATCACACAGTTTCCATCATTGCCTATCACACAGCAAACATCACACAGTGGTCATCATACAGTGTCTATCACACAATGGTTATCACAATGTTGTCATCACACAGTGACCATAACATACTGTCCATCACACAGTAGTCATCAGTGTCCATCACATAGTGTTCATCGGTGTCCATCACACAGTGAACTTCACTCTGTTTCCATCACATAGTGTAAATCACAGTGTCCATCACACACTGGTCATCACACAGTGACAATCACACAGTGTACATCACATATTGTCCATCACAGTGTCTATTACACAGTGACCACCACACAATGACAATCACACAGTGCCCATCACATAGTCACCATCACACAAGGACCATCACACAGTGACCATCATATAGTGACTATACACAGTGAACATCACATGGTGTCCATCAAACTGTGTGCATCACACAATGACGATATCACTGTCCATCACCAATTGATCATCACCCAGTGACCATCACCCAGTGATCATGACACAGTGATCATCACAGAGTCTCTCACACATTGACCTTCATAAAGTGCCCATCACATAGTGTCTATAACACAATGTCTATCAGTGCATATCATAGAGTGACCATCACAGTGGTCATCACAATGTATTCATAACACAAAGACCATCACACCGTGGTCATCACACAGTGACCATCACACAGTGGTCATCACACAGTGTTCATCACACATTGGCCATTACACAGTGACCATCATAAAGTGACATTCACAAGGTGTCCATCACAAAGTGTCCCTCACAGAGGGTCCATTACACAGCAACAATCACACAGCATCCATCACATAGTGGATATCATGTAGTGACCATACACAGAGACCACCACACTGTATCTATAACACTGTCTATCACAGTGTTCATAAGTGCATATCAAAGAGTGACCATCACACAGTGGTTATCACACAGTGACCATCACATAGTGGTCATCAATGTCCATCACAGAGACCAATACACATTGTCCATCACCCAGTGACCATCACCCATTGACCATCACACAGTGACCAACTCAATATGACCATCACACAGTGATCAGACACAGCAACCATCACACTGTATCCACCACACTGTGTCTATCAGACACAACAACCATCACACTGTATCCACCACACTGTGTCTATCACACAGTGACCATCACACAGTGTCCATCAGAGTGTCCATCACACAGTGGTCATCAATGTCCACCACACATTGACCTTCACTCAGTTCCCATCATTCAGTGTAAATCACATTGTCCATCACATATTGGTCATCACACAGTAACAATCACAGTGTACATCACATATTGGCCATCACACAGTGTCTATCACACAGTGACCATCACACAATGACCAACATACAGTGCCCATCACATAGTGACTATCATACAAGGACCACCACACAGTGACCATATACAATGAACATCACATATTGTCTATCAAACGATGTGCATCACGCAATGATGATATCACTGTCCATCACCAATTGACCATTACCCAGTGATCATCACACAGAATCTGTCACACAGTGATCATCACACAGAATCTGTCACACAATGACCATCACAAAGTGACCATCATAGAGTACCCATCACACAGTTTCCTTTATACTGTGTAGCTCACAGTGTCCATTGTACGGTGGTCATCTGTGTCCTTCACTCAATAACCATTAGACAATGTTTATCACACAGTTTCCATCACACTGTGACCATCACACAGTGTCCATCACAGTGTCAATCACACAATGGTAACCAGTGTACATCATGTAGTGACTTTAACTCAGTGTCCATAACACAGTGTAAATCATGTTGTCCATCACACAGTATCCATCACACCATGTCCAACACACAGCTACCATCATATACTGTCCATCACACAATGTCCATCAGTGCCCTTCACACCATGCCCATCACAGGGTGGTCAACACAGTGGTCATCACATTGAGGTCACAACACTGTGATGATCACACATTTGTAGAGAGCTGTCTGAACTGCACCCTAAGATGGCGCTGGCTTCCGCTCCTTGCTGGAGTGCTGGAGTAATAAACAACTCCTTATTTGGCTGCGACAGCTATCCTGATCTGCTTCCGCATTATGGCATCCTATCAGCACTTCCCACGTGGTCTGGTGTGATGGGCTAGGCATAGAGCATATAAGGGCTTGGGTTGCTCCCCTTGGGGGTCAGAAGATCATTCAAGGTTCCTGAATAAACTGCTTAAGAAGAGTCCAAGAGTGTTGTGTCTTCCTTGCTGGTCGAGGTTGGGCGCGACACACAGTGTCCTTCAAACAGTGTTCATCACAGTGTCCATCACACAGTGAACATCACAGAGTGTCCATTGCACTGAGATCATCACATAGTGGTCATCAGTGTACATTACACAGTGACCATTATACAATGTCCATCACACAGTGATCTTCATGCAGTGATAATCCCATAGTGTCCATCACATAGTTTTCAATAGTGTCCATCACACACTGACAATCACACAGTGTCCAATACACAATGTCTGTTACACAGTGTCCATCACACAGTGACCATTGCACAGTGACCACCACAAACTGGTCATTAGTTTCCATACACAGTGATCATAACACCCTAGTCATCACAAAGTGACCATCGCACAGTGTCCATCCCACAGTGTACATCACACAGTGTTCATATCAGTGTCCATCACACTGTGCCCATCACACAGTGTCCATCACACAGTGCTGATCACATAGAGAACATAAAAAAGTGTTCATCACACAGTGACCATCACATAGTGAACATTTCACATCCATCACACAGTGCTCATCACAGTGACCATAGCACAGTATCCATCACCCAGTGACCATCACACATGGACCTTCTAACAATGATGATCACACAGTGCCCATACACTGCAAACATTATACTGTGTCCATCACACAGTGTCTATCACACAGAGTCCATCAGTACCTATCACAGAGTGACCATCACACAGTGGTCATCACACAGTGAACATCACACAGAAGTCATACACTGTGGTCTTTACACAGTGATGTTCACAAGGTGGTTATCACACAGTATTCATCACAGTGGCCATCACAGAGTGTCCATTGCACTGTGATCATCACATAGTGGTCATCAGTGTACATCACACAGTAACCATTACACAATGTTCATCACACAGTGGTCATCATACAGTGACCATCCCACAGTGTCCATCACATAGTGGTCATTAGTGTCCATGGCACAGTGACAATTACACAGTGTCCAATACATAGTGTCCATCACACAGTGTCCATCACACAGTGACCATCATACAGTGTCTACCACACAGTGTCCATCACACAGTGTCCATCACACAGTGACCATCGCACAGTGATCATCACATACTGGTCATTAGAGTCCTTCACACAGTTGTCATCACACAGTGACCATCACACAATGTCTACCACACAGTGTCCATCACACATTGTCCATCACACAGTGACCATCATATATTGACCATCATACATTGTTCATCACACAGTGTCTCTCACACATTGTCCATCACACAGTGACCATCACAGAGTAGTCATCATTGTCCATAACACAGTTACCATCACACAGTGGACATCACAAAGTGTCCATTACACAGTGTCCATCACACAGTAAACATCATACAGGGTCCATCAAACAATGATCATCACATAGTGGTCATCAGTGTCTGTCACACAATGATCATCACACAGTATCCCTCACACAGTGGTCATCACACAGTGACCATCACACAGTATCCAACAGTGCCCACCACAGAGTGACCATCACACAGTGATAATCACACTTTGGTCATCACACAGTGAACATCACACAGTGAACATCACACAGTGTACATCACACAATGGTCATCAGACAGTGTCCATTACAATATCTATCACAGAGTTGTCATCAGTGTCCATCTCACAGTGACCTTCACACAGTGTCCATCACACAGTGAATATCACAGTGTTTATCACATTGTTCACCAAACAGTGGTCATCACTCAGTTACCATCACACAGTGACCATCATCCAGTGATCATCACACAGTGTAAATCCCACAGAGATAATCAAACAGTGACCATCACACAGTGACCATCAATGCCCATCGCACAGTGACCATCACACAGTGACCATGACACAGTTATCATAAGTGTTCATCACACTGTGGCCATCTCGCAGTGACCATCCCACAGTGTCGATCACATAGTGACCATACACAGTGAACATCACACAGTGTGCATCACACAATGACAATATCAGTGGCCATCACCCAGTGACCATAACACAGTGTTAATCACAATGTGTCTATCACACTGTGACCATCACACATTGACCATCACACAGTGTCCATCCCACAGTGACCTTCACAGTCTCCATTACACAGTGTCCATCACACTGTGTCCATCAGTGCCCATCACAGAGTGACCATCACACAGTGGTCATCACACTATGATCATCACACAGTGACCAACATGCAGTGTCGATAACACAGTGTCCATCGTACAGTAATCATCACACAGTGTCCCTCACAATTTCTCCAGCACAGAGTGATCATCACACTGTGTCCATCACATTGTCCATCTCACAGTTGTCATCAGTGTCCATCACACAGTGAGCTTCACATATTGTCTGTTGCACAGTGACGATCACATAATAAACATACATAGCAACCATCATAATAGTATCAATCACACAGTCTGCTTCACACAATGATGATATCTGTGGACATCACCCATTGACCATCCCCCAATGACCATCACCCAGTGACCATGACACAGTGACCCTCACACAGATTCTGTCACACAATGACCACCACATGGTGGCCATCACCTAGTTATCATGACACAGTGACAATCACACAGTGACTATCACTCAGTGACCATCACAGAGTGTCCATCACACAGCGACCCTTACAGTGTCCATCACACAGTGTCCAGAAGATAGTGTCTAGGAGGGCCCATTACAGAGTGACCATCAAACAATTATCTTCATACTGTGGACATCACACACTGACCATCATATAGTGTCCATCACACAGTATGCATCACACAATGAAGATATCAGTGGCCATCACCCAGTGACCATCACACAGTGTCCACCACACAATGACCATCACAGAGTCCATAAATCAATGTCCATCACACAGTATCCATCAGTGCCAATCACAGTGTGACCCTCACACAGTGCCCATCACACAGTGTCCAGAACACAGTGTCCATCAACTGTAACTATGACAGAGTGAACATCACATAGTGACCTTCACACACTAGTAATCCCACAGGAGCCATTAAATAGTGTCCATCACACTGTGACAATCACACTGTGGTCATCAAATTATTCATCAAAAAATGGTGATCACTATCACACAGTTTTCATGACACAGTTCCCATCACACAGCGACCATCACTGTGTCTATTACACAGTTTTCATCATACAGTGTCCATGAGTACCCATTACAGAGTGACCATAAGACAGTTGTCACCACACTGTGGTCATCACACTGTGACCATCACACAGTGTCCATCACAAAGTTTCCTTCACAGAGTAGATATGACACAGTGTCCATCACACAGTTGCCACCAGTGTCCATCACATACTGACCTTCACAAAGTATCTGTCACACACAGACCATCACACAGTGACCATAAACAGTGAACATGACATAGTGTCCATCACACAATGACAATATCAGTGGACATCACCCAGTGATCATCACCCAGTGACCATGACACAGTGATTATAACACTGAGTCTGTCACACAGTGACCATCACACATTGAACATCATACAATATCCATAACACAGTGACCCTCACAGTCCCCATTACAGAGGGTCCATCACTCCATGTCCATCAGTGCCCACCACAGACTGACCATCACACAGTGGTCATCACACAGTGACCAACACTCGGTGTCCATAACACGGTGTCCATCACACAATAACCATCACACAGTATCCATCACAATTTTTCCATCACAGAGTGCTAATCACACTGTGTCCATCACAGTGTCCATCACACAGTGACCATACACAGCGAACAACACATAGTGTCCATCACAGAGTGTGCATAACACAATGACGATATCAGTGGCCATCACCCAGCGATCATCACCCAGTGAACATCACCCAGTGACCATGACACAGTGATTGGCACACTGAGTCTATTACACAATGATCATCATCCAGTGACCACACAGTGTCCATCACACAGTGACCATCACATAGAGGTCATCAGTGTCCATCACAGAGTGACCATCACACAGCATCCATCACACAATGTTCATCACAGTGTCCATTACACAATGACCATGACACAGTGGTCATCACAGTGTCCATCACACTGTGTCCATCACACAGTAACCATCACACAGTGTTCATCACACAGTGACTATACCCAGCGATATCAATGGCCATCACCCAGTGATCATCACCCAGTGACCATGACACAGTGATCATCACACTGAGTCTGTTACACAGTGATGATCACCCAGTGACCACCACACAGTGTCCATCACACAGTGACCAGCACATTGTGGTCATCAGTGTCCATCACACAGCATCCATTACACAGTGTTCATCACAGTGTCCGTTACACAGTGACCATCACACAGTGTCTATCACACAGTTACTATCACATAGTGGTCATCAGTATCCATCATTCAGTGACCATGGCACAGTGTCTATCACACAGTGGTCATAAGTATCAATCACAGCATGACCATCTCACAGTGTCCATCACACAATGTCCATTGCACTGTGGCTATCACACAGTGTCTATAACACAGTGTCCATCACAAAGTTTCCATCACAGAGTAGTCATGACATAGTGTCCATCACAGTCTCCATCCCACAGTTGTCATCAGTGTCCATCAAACAGTGACTTTCACTCAGTGTCTGTCACAAAGCAACCATTACACAGTGCCCATCACACAGTGACAATCATGCTGTGGTCTTCACATTGTCCATCACACAATGGTCATCACATAGTGACCATCACAGAGTTTCCATCAGACAGTGTCCATCACAGCAGCCATCATTGTGTCTATTACATAGTATCCATTGCACAGTGTCATGAGTGCCCATTACAGAGTGACCATAACACAGTGATCACAACACTGTGGTTTAACACAGTGACCATCACAAAGTTTCCATCACCTAGTAGTTATGGCACAGTGTCCATCACACATTGACCTTCACAAAGTGTCCATCACATACTGACCTTCGCACAGTGTCCATCAAACAGTAATAAGCACACAGTGGTAATCACATTATCTATCACACAGTTGTAATCAGTGTCCAACATACAATTAACTTCACACATTTTCCATCACACAGTGACCATCACACAGTGGTCATCACATTGTCCAATAAATAGTGGTAATCACACAGTGACCATCACACAGTGTCATTCACACAGTGAACATCACACAGTGTCCATCAGAGAGTGTTCATCACAGTGTCCATCACACAGTGACCATCGCATACTGGTCATCACTGTCCATCACACAGTGATCATAACAAAGTGTCCATCACACAATTTCCATCAAACAATGTTCATCATTGTCCATCATACAGTGTCTGTCACACACTGTCCGTCACACACTGTCCATCACACAGTGCCTACCACACAGTGTCAATCACACTGTGTCCATCAAAGAGTGACCATCTGAAAATGTTCATCACACAGTGGTCATCACCCAGAGTTTATCACAGTGTCCATCACACAGCGGTCATCACACACTGACCATCGCATAGTGTCCATCACACAGTACTCATCAACATGTCCATCACACATTGAGCAACAAACTGTCCACCTCACAATCACCATCGCATAGCAGTCATCACACAGTGACTATCACATACTAGTCAACAGCATCTCTCACACAATGACTATTGCACAGTGTCCATCACACAATGTTCATCACAGTGTACATCATACAGGGACCATCTCAGAGTGTACATCAAACATTGTCCATCACATTGTATTCATCACAGTGTTCATCACACAGTGGTCATCACACAGTGACCACCACACAGTGTCCATCAGAGTGTACATCACACAATAATGATCACAAAGTATCCAACATACAGTGTCCATCGCACATTGGCCATTACATAATGATCATCATAAAGTGACCATCACACAGTGTCCCTCACAGAGGGTCCATCACACAGCAAACATCAAACAGCATCCATCACAAAGTGACCATCACACACTTTCCATCACACAGTGACCAACACATAGTGGTCATCTGTGTCCATCACACAATGAACATTACACAGTGTATATCACACAGTAGTCATCATACAGTGACCATCACACATTGTCCATCACACAGTGGTCATCAATGTCCATCACACAGTGACCATCACATAGTGGTTGTCAGTGTCCTTCACACAATGATCATTAAGCAGTGTCAATCACACAGTGGTTATCACACAATGACCATCACACAGTGTCCATCACACAGTATTCATCAATGTGTCCATCACACATTTGGCAACAAATGGTGTCCACCACACAAGCACCATCAAATAGTGGTCCTCACCCAGTAACCATCACTGGGTGATGGTCATCAGTGTCCCTCACACAGTGACCATTGCACAGTGTCCATTACAAAGTGTTCATCACAGTGTATATCATACAGTGCCCATCTCACAATGTACATCACACAGTATTCACCACAGTGTCCATCACATAGTGAGCATCACACAGTGACCACCACATACTGGTCATCAGTGTCCATCACACATTGACCATCACAGAGTGTCCAACACAGTGTCCATCACACAGTGTACATCACAGTGTCTATCACACAATGACCATCAAATAGTGGTCATCAGTGTCCATCACACAGTGAACATTGCACAGTGTCCATCTCACAATGATTATCAATCTGTGACCATCAAACAGTGAACATCACCCAGTGTCCATCACACATTGAGCAAAAAAGAAGTCACCACACAGTCACCATCACATGGTGGTCATCACACTGTGACCATAACATACTGGTCATCAGTGTCCACCACACAGTGTTCATCACAGTGTCCATCACAAAGTGACCATCAAAAAGTATCCATCACACAGTATCCATTACACAGTATTCATCACCGGGTCCACCACACAGTGGAGGATGCGGCCAGCAGTGGCCAGTGAAGTGCACTCGGGGGCGGAGTTCACTGTGAGTTCTCTCATCATGGCCCCAGGACACGTGGGTGAGCTCAGAAAGCACACAGCGACCCTGTGGCGTCGACCCAGGCCAGTGACAATGGCTGCCAGGCATTGGCCCAGGCCTGCCCAGTGGAGAGAATGGAGCGGTGGCCACCTGGCGACAGTGAGGTCCCACACCGAGGGTGCTATGGTGCCATTTTGTTTAATTCTTACCTTTTTTTCTTTCACAGAAGTTTGAAGGGTTTGTTTTCACCGTGATTTACGATAGAGATCGTTGCCGGATTTTTACCATAAAGACAGTCAGCTACTTCAGCTAAAATTTTGCAACCGCTTAGCGCCATCTAGTGGCCATGAAATTAGTTACAGACTGATATTAACTTTCACAACCGCTTAACACAGATTTAAATACAAGCCAACTACCAGGCATAGACATAATGTTCTTAATAACTTAATATTACAAAAGAAATCTAAAAGTACAATTAAAATTAACAGAGTTCCATTGGCTAAAGTTTATAAATTATCATAGATCTAAAGTAGCTTTGATTTTAAAATTTATAAAAAGTCAATGAGGCCATAAGCCTTATAAAATTCACTATAAGATTGCAATCCAGCCTGGTTATTTCATATAGAGTTATGGTAATTTTAAAGATTTTGCTTAAAATTTCTCCTGTATAATTTTTGGTCTCTGCTTCAGTGCAAGAGGCTAAGACTTTGAATTTTTCACTGTACATTGAGCTAACTGATAAGAAATCTCAATATCTTTACAAATGAGTATTTGTTATTCTAGAAAAAAATTTCAGAGACAATATCTTTTTCAATATTTAAACCTCAGTTATATCAAAAAATTATTTTAAGTTAAAAAAATGAGTTACTTCTTTCAAAATGCTTTTGAGTAAGACCTCATCTTAAGCTCACCACAAAACTTAAGCCTTTGCTAGAAGACAAAAAGCTTTTACAGGTGAACAAAGCTTCTGTAGACAACTGCCATCTATTATAATCAAATGTGTGAGGGTTTAAATATGCCCCCAGCAACTCTTTGACAAAAAGAAAACATTAATACAAATTCATCTCTTCTCATATTCAAAGTAAAGTTTAATATCTTACTATGAAGTTGTGATGATATAATAAAACAATAAATATATTAAAAAAAAAAAACAGCCGGGCGGTGGTGTGCACACCTTTAATCTCAGCACTTGGGAGACAGAGGCAGATGGATTTCTGAGTTCAAGGCCAGCCTGGTCTACAGAGTGAGTTCCAGGACAGCCAGGGCTATACAGAGAAACCCTGTCTCAAAAAAAAACAAACATACACACAAAAAAAACAAGGTGTCCATCACACAATGTCCCTCACAGAGGGTCCATCACACAACGACCATCACACAGCATCCATCACAATGGTCATCCTTGTCCATCACACAGTGACCAACACACAATGGTCAATAGTGTCCATCACACAGTGAACAATACACACTGTCTATCACACAGTGGTCATCACACAATGACCATCACACAGTGACCATTACAGAGTGTCCATCACACTGTGGCCACTAGTATCCACCACACAGTGACCATTACATAGTGGTCATCAGTGTCCATCACACAGTGATCGTCGCACAGTGTTCATTACACAGTGTCCATCACCCAGTGTACATCATAGTGTACATCACACAGTGACCATCAAATAGTGGTCATCAGTGTCTGTCACACAGTAACCCTTACACAGTGTCCATCCCACAGTGGGTATCACTCTGTGACCATAAAACAGTGACCATCTCACAGTGTCCATCATCAGTATTCATCACCGTTACCAGCACACAGTGAAGAAAAAACAATGTCCACCACAAACTCACCATGACATTGTGGTCATCACACAGTGACCATCACAAATTGTTTATCACAGTGTCCATCATACAGTGTTCATCACACAATGTCCATCACACAGTGACCATGACACAGTGACCACCACACAGTGTCTATCACAGTGTACATCACACAATGACAATCACACAGTTTCCAACACACAGTGTCCATCAGATATGGCCATCACACAGTAGTCATCAGTATCCATCACACAGTGACCATCACATAGTGGACATCAGTGTCCATGACACAGTGACCATTACACAGTGGTCATCACTCTGTGACCATCACACAGTGAGAAACAAACAGTGTCCACAACACAGTCACTATCACATAGTGGTCATCACAGTGACCATCATACAGTGTCCATCACAGAGTGTCCATCAGAGTGTACATCACACAATGACCATCACACAGTGGTCAACATAGAATGGTCATCACACAGTGTTCATCACACAGTGACCACAAAACAGTGGCCATCACACAGTTTCCATCACACAGTAACCATCACATAGAGGTCATCAGTGTCCATCATACAGTGAACATTACACATTTCCATCACACAGTGGTCATCACTCTGTGACCATTGCACAGTGTCCACCACACATGACCATCACATAGTGGTCATCAGTATCCATCACGAAGTGACCATCATATAGTGACCATCACACAGTGTCCATCACACAATGATCAACACATAGCGGTCATCCATGTCCATTAACCAGTGACTATCACATAGTAGACATCACACAATGGACATCACACAGTGACCATCACAAAATGATCATCACACAGTGACCATACACATCGACCATCACACTGTGTCCATCACTCAGTGTATAACACAGTGTCCATAAGTGCATATCACAGAGTGACCATCATACAGTGGCTATCACACACTGACCTTCACATAATGTTCATGAAATGTATTCATAACACAAAGATGATCACACAGTGGTAAGCACACAGTGGTCATGACACAGTGGTCATCACACAGTGAACCCCACACAGTCTCCATCACAGTGTACATCACACTACGACCATCACACAGTGTCCAACACACATTGTCCATCACAAATTAGCCATCACACAGTGACCACCAAAAGTTGTCCATCACACAGTATCCCTCACAAATAATCCATCACATGGTAACCATCGTGCAACATTCATCACACGGTGACCATCTCACAGTTTCCATCATACAGTGACCATCACATAGTGGTCCTCAGTGTCCATCACACAATGAACATTACACAGTGTACATCACACAGTGGTCACAAATCTGTGAACTTCACGTAGTGACCATTGAACAGTGTCTATCACACATATTCATCACCTTGTCCATCACACAGTGAGCAACAAACACTGCACACCACAGAGTCATCTTCACATTGTTGTCATCATACAATGATCATCACATACTGGTCATCAGTGTCCATCACACAGTGACCATCACACCATGTCCATCACAAAGTGTTCATCACAGTGTCCATCACACAGTGAGCATCACACAGTGTCCATCACACACTTGCCATCATATAGTGGTCATCACACAGTGACCACCACACAGTGTTCATCACAACATACATTACACAATGACCATCACACAGTATCCAACACACAGTGTCTATCACAAATTGGCCATTACACAGTGATCATAATAAAGTGACCATCACAAGGTGTCCATCACACAGTGTCCCTCACAGAGGGCCCATCACACAGCAACCATCACAAGCATCCATTACAGAGAGACCATCACACAGTTTCCATCACACAATGTGCCACGGACTGGGGTTTTCTTATGGAGATCCCTTGTACCACGGGACAATGAGTTCTGGCCAAGTGTGGACGGGATTTGGCTGTGACAAACAGACTCAACACAAGTAGTGTAGGATCTGAATGTATTTTTCAAATATGGAGTCAGCTTTATATAATCGATACAAAAGGGTTTGAAAGAATCAGGTGGTACAATGGTCAAGATACATCAAACAAGATGCAGGTACATAGCCTTTTGTTGGGAACACAATGGGTCAGCAGCAAAGTATATACATGTCAATTGGCAGGAACTAAACAGCAGTTGCAACCTAAAAGAAAGTTAGCTTTGACTAAAGTCACCTAGAAGCCAGGTGCAAATAGTTCCTATTCAACCTGTTGTTTAGGTTACAGACTGGGTGGGTCTAGTTCCTCAACTATGCTAATTTTCTGGGCTAGCAGAGGTTAGCCCCAGGGAACCCTTGTTAAGCTAGTTCCTGGGAGTTATTCAGCTGCAGGTCTAATATGGCCTGCCTTATGTTGACTGAGAATGAAGATTCCACTTGACCTTGCCCTGGAATAAATCTCCCATTCTGTAAGCTTCAATGCCCTAGCCCTACATTATTTCCCTAACAATGCCAGAGGCAATTAGTTCTAGATAGGTAACACTTTATGGAATTCCAGGCCAGGGTTTGGCTAGGATGTTGGGACATTGGTAAAAGGTCAGATTTTTTCTAGCTGTCATATCTTGGTGGGCACCTAGCACATGAGTACAAGGATATATCTGGGCTACCTCTGAGTTAGATGGTGCCAGGAGACAATTTGGGGGCAGGAGGCTGACTTCCTTGAAGTTTTTGCCTCAAATACTGCTATCACACAAGGTCTGTGTGGCAATAGTGATCATTACATAGTGGTCATCAGGCTGGTGAGATGGCTCAGTGGGTAAGAGCACTGAATGCCCTTCCAAAGGTCCTGAGTTCAAATCCCAGCAACCACATGGTGGTTCACAATCACCTATAATGAGATCTGACGTTCTCTTCTGGTGTCAGCTACAGTGTACTTAGGTATAATACTAAATAAATCTTTACTGGGGCAGTGGTGGCACATGCCTTTAATCCCAGCACTTAGGAGGCAGAGGCAGGCGGATTTCTGAGTTTGAGGCCAGCCTGGTCTACAGAGTGAGTTCCAGGACAACCAGGGCTATACAGAAAAACCCTGTCTTGAAAAATAAAAAAAAACAAAAACAAAAACAAAAAACTAAGATTTAACAAACCTAAGGATAATAGGTATAGAAGAGAGTGAAAACTCCCAATGTAATGGGCCAGTAAATATCTTTAACAAAATTGTAGAAGAAAACTTCCCTAACCTAAAGAAAGAGATGCCCATGAACATACAAGAAGCCTACAGAACTCCAAATAGAATGGACCAGAAAAGAAATTCCTCTCGTCACATAATAATAAAAACACCAAATGCACTAAACAAAGAAAGAATTTTAAAAGCAGTAAGGAAAAAAGGCAAGTAACATGTAAAGGCAGGCCTATCAGAATTACACCAGACTTCTCACCAGAGACTATGAAAGCTAGAAGATCCTGGGCAGATGTCATACAGACCCTACAAGAACACAAATGCCAGCCCAGGCTACTATACCCAGCAAAACTCTCAATTACCATAGATGGAGAAAACAAGATATTCTATGACAAAACAAAATTTACACAATATCTTTCCACAAATCCAGCCCTACAAAGGAAAATAGATGGAAATAAGGAGCAAAACTACACCCTAGAAGAAGCAAGAAAGTTATCTTTCAACAAATCCACACAAATCTAATTCCATGTCTTACAACAAAAACAACAGGAAGTGACAATTACCTTTTCTTAATATGAAAATTAATATTACCAATATATCCTAAGCAATTGAAATCCAAAAATATGAGGAATTAGAAATTTGTTGATTGTCATCCAATGCTCTCTCTGACTTGGTAATTGGAGAAATAGTTCCAATATTGTACAATCTATATATACTTTCAGCTTGTTTGTGACAGTGTTTTGCTGTGTACAACGTAAGGGTCTTGAAATCTTGCTTCTCCTATCTCAGCCTCTCTATTAGTAGTATTGTTTATTTCATGTTTTTACACTGTGCTATGGTTTTCAGAACAGCTTATATATTTCAAAAGTATTTATATACCCAAGGGAGACATAGACAATTAACTTGGGAGGTGGCTTGTAGGAAAGAGAACAAAGAGTGAGACTGAATGCTTTGCTTGACATTTCTAGCTCTTGTATCAAGTTTGAAGAAGAGAACTTTATAAGTTACTCTTTCTCTGAGATGAATGCTTTTCAAAATCATCACAGCCAATGAACCAGATTCTTATCCTCACCTAATGTCTGTACTACCTTTCATGCAGAACCATTGTTCATTGAAACAGTTGATAAATGACTTTATGGATAGATCATCTTTATACACACATCATTTCTTAAATGAATGTAACCTGTTCTCTGTGGGCTGAGAATGAAGTCACTCACTCAAGTCAAATAGCTTTTTGACCATAGCAGAAAGTCTGTATCCAAAAATTGTGCCTACAATGCATTCCTTGGCGCAGCAGAAATGTCAACTCTCAGCTTAGCTACAATGGAGGTAAAATCCTTCGGTGATTTGAGGGTCATTGAAGTATAGCCTTATTACAATGAAATCCAATGTCTAAAGCTTGTTTTTATTTTGGGCTGGTACCACAGAAAGAGCCAAGATTTTAAACTCTACTAAATACAAAACAAACAAACAAAAAAACTTTACATATTTGTGTTCATTTAAGAAAATACTAGTAGTGATGTATTATTTTGAAATATACAGTTAATACGTTTGGAGTTATGTGAAATTGATGGTGAGAAAAGCGTATGTATTTGCAGTATTGCTGTAGGTAAGCATCTACATAACACTGTTAAATTGATTGTTTTATATCAAACAACTTTTATAATACTCATTTTTATTATAATATTTTATAAATTTTAAGGAATATGACAAAAAAAGATATTGTAGGTATTGAAGAGGGGGTCTCTGGGAGGAGCTGGGGTACAAAAGGGAAACAAGAATGTAATTTAATTCTATTTATTTAAAATATGTTTTTAAATGTTAACAAATTCAGATAAATTGAAATCATGTAACTTTTCTCATCATAATGCAATAAAAGTTAAAAAACAAAAAAACATAGTGGTCATCATTAATTGTACATTAGGGGGATAGGTGGTTGCCTTGTGTTTTAGGAGTTGGGCTTTTATGGTTTGATGTGTTCTTTCTATTATTCCTTGGCTCTGGGGGTTGTGGGGAATTCTTGTATGATGGGCAATTTCCCAAAGTTTGCAGAAAGTTTTGAAATAAGAGCTAGTGAAGGCTGGACAATTATCAGTTTTTATCTGTTGAGGAATGCCCATGATGGCAAAGGTGGAGAGCATATGGTGAATCAACTTTTTTTTAGTTTTCACCTGTTTGAGCTGTAGCCCATATAAAATGAGAGTATGTATCTATGGTGACAAAAACATATTTTTGTCTACCAAATTAGGGAATATGGGTGACATCAATTTGCCATAAGGCATTGGATTTAAGGACTCGGGGATTGGTAAGTGTGGTGGAAATGTTCTTTAGCATAGGGGAAGATTTAGGGGTGGCCCCTCTGCTGAATGGTGGAAATGCTCTTTGGCATAGGAGAAGATTTAGGGGCGGCCCCTCTGCTGAAAGGCAAGGAGGGGGCACCTTCACATAATCTCCCTGCAGCTGAGGGCATGACTGCTCCATGATTCCAAGATGTTTTGGAAGTAATTCAAGGCTACTGAGAGCTGTGCGTGCAAGGATCAAAGAAACAAACCTCATGCACCTGGGCATGGGGGGAAAATATTTACTGTTAGATAATGAAGAAGTGGGCATGCTTTAGCAGTGAGAAAGTGCTAAGAAACTGTGCTACATGATTGTTGTTAAATTCTATTTTTAGTCTTACTGTGTTTTGCTATAAAAGATTTCTTGCATTAAAGTTTATTGCCATTGCCAGCAGAGCAGTGGTCCTCTCGTTCTCATTCAGTCGCCATCTCTACTTCAGCCTCACCCTTGTCGGCTGGTACTGACAGGTAAGCATCATTTGTAGATCTGGGGTGGTAATAAGAGATGCACAAGAGAATCATGTCTTTACATTCCTTTGGAGTTGAGCAAGAGGGATGTGAGGGAAGTGGACATGAAGCCCTTTTATATTTGTGTGTGTGCATGAATGAAATTGATCTGCTTGTTCAGTGGAGGTCATGAACATCCCGGTTGAGGCAGTTTGGTCAGCAAGTACATTTCCCTCTGATATAGGACCTGGTGTACGACTGTGAGATCGGACATGCTGGATGTAGATGGGGGAGTCTCTTTCCTGTAAAAGGGTGGAGACTTGAATAAATAGGGGGGAAAGTGGGTTGGCATCTAGTTTGATGAAGCATCTTGACAACCAGGGGAGCAAATTGACAGGATAAACACTGTCTGAGAAGAGATTGGGGGGCCCCTTGACTTCTTTTAGAGCTAGATAGATGGCGTATAATTCTATATATTGGGGGAGTGATTGGGTAGCTCTTTGAATTGTGTGATAGGGGGTTCATCCTCAAGAAAGTAGTATATTATTGCTGCAGCTCCCCTCTTTCCCCATCAGTAAATATTGAGGGGGCTCCTGCTATGGATTCCTTTGTGAATAGTTTAGGATGCATTCATCGCAATAGAGGGAGGGCAGAGGCCCATTTTTCATCAGGATAATGGTTGTCAATTTGTCCTGGGAATCCTATCTGGCTGATAGCAAAGTGGGAGTGATTTTTGATCAGCCACTGAATGTCAGAGAGGGAGAAGGGAGTGACAAGAATGCCAGATTCCTTCCCTAGGGTTTGTAGGGCTCTATCCCTGACATTTTTAATCATGCTAGTGAGTGCATCCACCTCATTTAAAATTCAGGGTGCAGCCAGGCAGTGGTGGCACGTGCCTTTAATCCCAGCACTTGGGAGGCAGAGGCAAGCAGATTTCTGAGTTCGAGGCCAGCCTGCTTTACAGAGTGAGTTCCAGGACAGCCAGGGCTATACAGACAAACCCTGTCTCAGAAAACCAAAAAAAAATCTAAAATTCGGGGTGCACCACCCATCGTAGTGTGGAGCCATTCCAGCACCCTCTGAGGTTGGTGAAGGGCTCCCAAAAGTGTAGGGGAGGAATGAAAAATGAGGAGCTGCATAGATTTTACTGGGTCATACCTAGCAAGAGCCATATCTTTTAGGGCTGTAATGACAGAGTTTAGAGCTTAGACTGTCTCCAGGGATAGTGTTCTCCGGGAGGAGGGCCTTTGTCTCCTTTCAGGAGGTTTAAGAGGGGTTTAAGGGTGCTTGTAGGAAGGGAGAGCCATGGCCAAAGCCAATTGAGGTTGCCCAAAAGCTCTGGAGGGAGGCAAGTGTTAATTTTTGAAGGAAGGAAAGGGTGGGTTTAAGGGGACGTATTGAGGTAAGGGAGATCTCTGATCTTAAAAATGAGATGGGTGGAATAAGTTGGATTTTGTGAGGGGCTATTTTGAATCCTTGAGCAGATAGGGGAGGTATTAACTGGTCCTTAAGATAGGAGGGAGAGGGAGATGAGTTCCCCCACACTAAAATATCATCCATGTAATGATAGATATTGAGTCCTTTGTCTATATAGGATTTTAATGCAGTGGCTACAGCCTCCTGACAAGTAGTTGGACTTTTAGCCATTCCCTGTGAAAGAACAGTCCATTCATAGTGTGAGGCTGGTCCAGAGTTGTTAATGGGGGGGGGGGGGTACTGAGAATGCCAAGTGTTCAGAGTCTCAGGGGAGGAGAGGGATAGGAAAAAAGTCTTTTATATCTACTGCTAACAGGGGAACATTGGTAAGGATGGCTGAGATGTGGGGTAGCCCTCTTTGTGGGGAACCCCAGATTTCAATGGTTTTGTTATTTGCCCTTAGATCTTGTAATAATCTCCATCCTCCTGAACTCTTTTTTATAGCAAACACAAGGGTATTCCATGCACTGCAGGAGGGGCAGAGATGTTGTAGCAGCACCTGTTCTTCTACCAGCTGCTTTAGGGCTCTAAGTTTCTCTCTTGACAGAGGCCACTGTGGGACCCACACAACTTCATCAGAAAGCCAATCAAGGCAAGGAGTACTAGATCTGACAGTGGCCCCTAGGATTGGGGGTGATTTGGAGGGAGTTTTTTTGGATCTCCTTGGGTATTACCTTTATAGGTAACATCCTCTATTATAATGTGGTTACTTTCTGGTTGGGTAGAAAGAACTACCTCTAAGGCTTGTAAACTATCTCTCCCTAGAAGATTGGTGGCTACTTGAGCCACCAGGGGGGTGTATAAGGCTGGTAGCCCCATCTGGATCTTCCTACTGGTAAGCTTGTTTAGTGATGAATGCATGGGAGGTACCCCCTATGCCTAAGAGCTGAGGCCCAGGTATCAATTGCCAGTCATGTGGGATCTCTTGCTGTCTTAAAATTGTCCTGTCTGCTCCAGTATCAATAAGGTACTTGAATGGCTTGTTGTCTATTTTAATGGTTAATTTTAGATGGGAGCCTTCTGAAATGTTGCACACCCACAAGGCTTCTATGGGAGCAGTTGTCCCTCTTACTGTCGGGTCTGAGGGCTGCCCCATCTGGAGTTTAAAGGATTCAGTGGCTTACCATCCTTATCATATATAGCAATACAATCTCTCCTCCAGTGGAAACCTTTTCTGCATCGGGGAAAGATTGTCTTAGGGGGATTAGAATCTGCCATGGGGAGAGAGTTTTGTGGGCATTCATTCCTCTAACGTCCTGCCTCTCCACATATAAAGCAGATTCCTTCTGCTTTTACTGTTGTTACAAATGCGTGAGCCATGGAGGTAATCTGGTGTGACATGGTTCCTATGTCTTTGGTGATGTTCTTCTCAGAGGCCTTGTCAAGCTAGTCTGGATTCAGAAGTCATACCTTCCCAAACGATGATTTTAAGAAGGAGCTCTCTGGCTGTGGGGAATTTTTCTTTCTAGACTCACTTTAGTTCTGAGAATAAAATCATATAGGGGTTCTCTGGGCTTTGAGGGAGAGAAAGCAGGGAGGAGGCAGGGTCTTGAGACCCTGAGGGTGGAATGAGCCTATCCCTAGCTTGGATTGCACAGAGCTGGACTTGCTCATAATATCCTGCTGACTAGGTTGCCTGCTGTGCTCCAGTGGAAAATATTCCTCAACAAAGACTTCATTAAAACCCCATGGGGTATGACCTCTGACCTGGTTTTGCCTGATTGGTTGATGACATTCATCTCTAAATAAGGCTTCCCACTCCAAAAATATAAGGCCAGGGAGAGAAGAACAACAAATATCTCTCCAATCTTGGGGTGTATTTAAATTAGCAATATGGTTCTGTAGGGGAGATCTTGTCAAGGGTGCGTGGATATCATCCTCTCTCACTGCCTGCCTGGGTTCTTTTAAGTCTGAAGCTTGTAGTGGATACCAGTTAAGTGATTTATTTAGACTAGGGTTAATATTAACTGGGTATGCCTGAGTAGTTTGATTTTTCTAGTTCCATCTCAGGTTCTTTCATAGTACGGGAGGCAAGGTTAGTTTTAGAAAAAGAGTCTCGAAAATTACAAAGTTGTTGCATGGTAGATGGTTAGGTGTAAGACACTATGGAGTTAGGCGGGTATTCATCTACAGATTTTGAAGGTATTTTGCTTTTACAGCTTTGAGAAGGGGGAGGGGAAGTGAGAGAAAAGGCAGATGATAACTCCTTTGTTCTTTTGCCGGGGTTTGCCTTTGACTGGAAGAGGGAGGGGCAGACAGCTTATTTAGTGTTTCCTCTGATGCATAAAGGGGCAGGGTTGGGTAAATAGATCTTATTTCTTTTATCAATTGATTAAGGGCTGTGAGATCTGAAATAGAATGATTTTCATGACTTTGATCTTGGGGTTGTTTGACTGCAGGGACTCAGGAGCTTTGTTGCAGCTATCAGTTTGTTCTGTCTTAGATGGCCCTATACATTGCTGAATTGCAGCTAAGATTGGCAAAAAATCAGGAGAAAGCATCCCTCCTTCTCAGGTATCTTTATTCTTGATGAGAGAAGCTACTCAGGTCCAGGAGTCTGGGCTATAACTATTATCCCTGGCCATACCTGGCGCTGTCTTGAGGACTTCTTCCCAAAACAAGAAAGCTTGGTTTTTGGTTATGTTTATTCCATGATCTTTCAGTAGAGCACCTGTTTCCCTGGCTTGGGGTGATTTTTATAAGATAGTAAGTTCCCCATAATAGGAAAGAATAGAATTATTTGTCCAAAGGGAACATTCCCTTAGCCTGTCCGGCTTTAGGGAATTCCTCAGAGGTACAAAATGCTAAGCTTTCCCACAGATTTAAGAACTGACAGCTGCCCTGTGGATTTTAATTGGCCAGTGCGTAACCAGGTTTCTTTGTTTTAAGAAATAAGATAAAGTCTTTGCCAAGCCCATTTCGGGATGTCGGGATCTAGACAGAGGCCAGAGAGACCTTCAGTCAATGCCAGAGAGTAACTCTGGCCAGGAGACTTCAGTTGCCCCTTTAGCTTATCTAAATCCACACCATGGCACTGACTGAAAACACAGTAGGAAAAGACAGCTTAATTGTATGTAAAAGTGGGGGGACTCACCTTCTCCCAGTATTCACTCCACGTTGGGTGCCAGCTGTGGGCCTGAATGCCAGAGACTTCCCACGGAGATCTCTGGCCCAGCTTGGTGAAGGAGCCCTTGAGAAGGGAATAGAGCAAGCATGGATGGGGCAGTCTCTGCTATGTCTTCCATGCCTCTCTGTTTCTCCCTGCTGCTCTGTACTGAGTCAATCATATAGTGGTCATCAGTGTCCATCACACCATGAACATTACACAGTGGTCCTCATACAGTGACCATCATATTGTGTCCATCACCCAGTGGTCATCAGTGTCCATCACACAGTGACCATCACACAATGGTCATCAAACAGTGGTCATAACACAGTGGTCATCAAAGACTATCATACAGTATTCATCACACAGTGACCATCACACTCTTGTCTTCACACACTGATCATCACACAATAATCATCACACAGTGACTATTACACAGTGTGCATCAAACAGTAACAATCAAATAGTGGTCATCAGTGTCCATCATACAGTGACTATTGCCTAGGGTCCATCAGATAGAGTCCATCACACAGTGGCCATCAAACAGTGACCATCACACAATGTCCATCACACACTGTAAATTAGAGTGTCTATCACACAGCGACCATCACACAGCATCCATCACACAATGACAACCACACAGTGACCTTCACACAGTGGTCATCAGTGTGTCCATCATCCAGTGTCCATGATACAATGACCATAACACACTGTCCATCAAACTGTCCCTCACACAGTGATCATCACATAGTGACCATAACAGACTGTCCATCAAACAATGTCCTTCACACAGTGATGCTTACACAGTGTCCATCACACAGTGACCATCACACAGAGGTCATCAGTGTCCATCTCAGAGTGATCTTCATACAATGTCCTTCACACAGTGTCTATCACTATGTCGATAACACAATGAACTTCAATCACTGTCCATTACCCAGTGAGCATCACACAGTGTCCATCACACAGTGGCTATACCATGGTGGTCATCACACTATGTCCATCACAGTGTCCACCATTTAGTGGTCATCAGTGTCCATTACACAGTGACATTCACACAGTTGTGGGGCAGTGGGCAGTTCTGACAGCCAGGGTCCAGTAGAACGGCCACCTGAGAACCCCAGAAACTCACTGAGCAAAGTAATTTGTTCACAAGGGACGGTAGGCTTTCAGTGATAGCTCCTGAGACGATGGCTCAGATTTCAGCCCAAACCCTTCACAGCTGCCCCTGCAGGAGATATGTGCTCTATCAGGCAGACAATGCCCCAAGCTCCCAGTATTCTAGCTAGACCTTACACCCAGTCATCTGACCACAAACCAGGCATGCCACACCCCATAGAATAAAAGTGGCACTTTTCCCCCTCCTCACTCTCTTACTTCCTCTCTTACTCTTGTTCTATTGCTCCCTCTCTCTTACTCTTGTCCTCTTACTCTTGCACTCTTGCTCTCTTGCTCTCTCACTCTCTTACTTCCTCTCTTGCTTTTTGTTCCTCTTACTTCCTCTCTTGTTCTCTTGCTCTCTCCCTCTCTTGCTTTCTCTCTCTCCTCTTGCACTTTGTTCTTTTCTCTTGCTTTTCTCCCTCTCCTATCTCTCTCACCTTCCTCTCCTTTCTCTCTACTTAACTAACATATTTCTCCTTCCTACAATAAAATAACTCATTCATACATTGCCTCCTGTTTAACTAACACACCATGCAGCAAACAGATCAGCCCCGGGGAAGAGAGAGAGAGAGAGAGAGAGAGAGAGAGAGAGAGAGAGAGAGAGAGTCCTGGTCCTCAGCAGCAAGCCCTCTGCCTCCAGGGGGAGAGAGAGAGAAAGACTCATCCAGGCCACCAGAAGTAGGCCCCCACCTTTGGAAATGACACACAGTTTCATAAAACAGTGTCAGAAACAGTTTCCATCACCCTGTGACCTACACACAGTATTTATCACAGAATGTCCATCTCAGCGTGTGCAACACACAGTGACAACTACTCAGTGTCCTTCACACATTGTCCATCAGACAGAGGTCATCATACAGTATCCTTTAAAGTATCTATTTATCTCTGGTCATCAGTGCCCATCACACAATTACCATCACATAGTGTCCATCACACAGTGTCCATCACATAGTAACCATCACAGAGTGTCCACACAGTGTCCATCAGTGTCCATCACACACTGGTCATCACAGAGTGACCATCACACACTATCCATAACACATTGTTCACCAGTGTCTATCACACAGTGGTCATCTCACAGTGACCATCACACGGTTGTCATTACACACTGACTATCATCCAGTGGTAATTACACAGTGGTCATGACACAGTGGTCATCAGACAGTAACCATCACAGTGTCCATCACACAGTGAGGATCAAACAGTGTACATCACACAGAGACTATCACAGAGTGTTCATCAAAGTGTCCATCACACAGTGTCCTTCAAACACTTGTCATAAAACGGTGACTATCACAGTTTCCATCACTCAATGTCCATCACACTGTGTCCATCACACAATGGTTATCTCACTGTAAAAATCACACAGTTGTCATCATTCAGTGATCATTACACAGTGGACATCTCACAGTGACCATCACACAGTGGTCAACAGACAGTGGTCATCATTGTCCCTCACACTTTAACAATTGCACAGTGTCTATCACACAATGTCCATCACACAGTATCCATCAAACAGTGATCATCCACAGTGTCCATCATCCAGTGATCATCAACCAGTGGCCATCACACAGAGACCATTGCACAGTGTCCAGCACAAAGTGTCTGTCACATAATGTCCATCAGACAATGGTCATCATACAGTGTCCATCACAGTGTCCATCAACCTGTGGTTATCTGCATCCAACAGAGTGACCTTCACATAGTGTCCACCACCTGGTCCATCACAGTGTCCATCTCGTAGTGACCATCACAAAGTTTCCATCATACAATGTACATCACATAGTGACATTTACACAGAATCTGTCACACAGTGACCATCACTGAGTGACCATTACACAGGGACAATTACACCTTGACCATCACACAGTGTGTCACACAGGGAACATTACTCAATGACCATTAAATAGTGACCAACAAACAGAGACTATCTCAAATTGTCCATCACACAATGACTATCACACAGTGTCCATTAGAGCATCAATCAGACAGTGACCATCACAGAGTGTCCATCACACCATCACCCACACAGTGTACATCACACAAAGACTATCAAACAGTGGTCATCATTGTCCATCACAGAGTGAACTTCACACAGTGTCCTTCATGCAGTGTCTATCACAATGTCTGTCACACAATGATATTCAAACAATGTCTATTACACAGTGAGCATCACACATTAACCATTACACAGTAACAATCAAACAGTAGTCATCACAGTGTCTATCACACAGTATCCACCACACAGTGACCATCAAAAAGTGGACATTGGGCTGGCGAGATGGTTAAGTGGGTAAGAGCACTGACTACTCTTCCAAAGGTCCTGAGTTCAGATCCCAGCAACCACATGGTGGCTCACAACCATCTGTAATAAGATCTGACACCCAGTTCTGGTGCATCTAAAGACAGCTACGGTGAATTACACCAGAGCCAGTGAGGCTGGAGCAAGTGGGCCTGGAGCAAGCGGGGCCAGCAGAGGTCCTGAGTTCAATTCCCAGCAGTAACACACATGATAGCTCATGGCTGTCTGTACAGCTACAGTTTACTCATACACATAAAATAAATCTTTAAAAAAAAAGTGGAAGCCAGGTAGTGGTGGCATAAGCCTTTAATACTACCGCTTGGGAGGCAGAGGCAGGCAGATTTCTGAGTTCAAGGCCAGCCTGGTCTACAGAGTGAGTTCTATGACAAGCAGGGCTATACAGAGAAACCCTGTCTCAAAAAAAAAAAAAAAAAGTGGATATCACACAGTGAGCATCCAAAAATGCTAATCACAAAATGGCCATCATACAGTGAGCATTACAAAGTGGTCATCACACAGTGTGGGGCAGTGGGCAGTTCTGACAGCAGGAGTCCAGTAGAGTCACCACCTCAGAACCCCTGGAGACCTACTGAGCAAAGTAAATTTGTTCACAAGGGACAGTAGGCTTTCAGTGATAGCTCCTGAAACCAATGGCTCAGATTTCAGCCCAAACACCTCACAGCTGCCCCTGTAGGAGATGTGTGCTTTATCAGGCAGACACTGCCTCAAACTCCCAGCATTCTAGCTGGACCTTACACACAGTCATCTGACCACAAGCCAGGCATGCCATGCTCTATACAATAAAAAGAGTGGTTTGCCCCCTCCTCACTCTCTTGTTCTCTCTTACCTCCTTACTCTCTTACTTTTCTCCTCTCTCTTACTCTTCCTCTCTTTCTCTTTGTGCTCTTCCCTTGCTTTCTTCCTCTCATTTCTCTCTCTCTCCTTCCCCTCCTTTCCTTCTCTCTACTTAACCAGCATATTCTATCCTTCCTACAATAAAATAATTCATTCATACATTGCCTCCTTTTTAATTAAGGCGCCATGCAGCAAACAGGTCAGCCCAGGGGGAGAGAGACCTGGGCCTCAGTAGCAGGCCCCCTGCCTCCAGAGAGAGAGAGAGAGAGAAAGAGAGAGGCAAGCCACCAGCCCAGGCTCCCTGCTCTTGGAACAACAATGGTGTGTTTTCATTTTAATTTACTTGAGTGTTTTTGTCTCTCCCTGTCTTTCTCTTTCTGTCACTCTGTCCCTATTTCTGTATTTCTCTCTGTGTGTTCTCTGTCCCTCTGTCCTCTCTGTCTCTATCTCCCTCTGTTTGTCTCGCCAACTCTGAAGTTCAGACAGAAAGATGGAATGCTAACCCATAAATATCTCTTTTTCCTAAAATTCATTTTCTTCCCATCTTTCTGTGTATGTGTGTGTTATATTCTTTTTTCTTTCTTTCTCCTTTCCTTTATCCTTTCCTTTCTCTTTCTCTCTCTTTCTTTCTTTCTTTCTCTATCTTTTTTTAAGAATTTATGTATATGAGTACACTGTTGCTGTCTTCAGACATACCAGAATAAGGCATCAGATCTAATATAGATGGTTGAGAGCTTCCATGTGGTCCCTGGGAATTGAACTCAGGACCTCTGGAAGAGCAGGCGTATCTGATTTTTTTAATTTTTTTCATCCTCTTTTAAAAAAAAAAGATTTATGTATGTATGTATGTATTATGTATATATGTATACATGGGATATTAACCCATAAATATCTTTTTCCTAAAATTCATGTCCCCCTTTTTCTCTGTGTGTGTATGTGTATGTGTGTGTGTGTGTGTGTGTGTGTGTGTGTGTGTCTGTGTCTGTTATATTTCAGCTGTGTGTCTGTGTCTGTTATATTTCAGCTGTGAGTGTCGTTACTGGCCATCTAGTGTGACAGACAGTATTATGGTCATTGTGGGAAGACCACTGAGGGATGACCACAGTGTTATGATCACTGTGTGATGGACACTGTGTGATGGACACTGTGTGAAGGACACTGTGTTATGTTCACTGTGTGTTTACCACTGTATGATGGACACTGTGTAATGGATATGTGATGGACACTGTGTGATGACCACTTTGTGATGACCTCTTTTGGATGGTCACTCTGTGATGACCACTTTGTGATGGTCACTGTGCAATGGAGACTGTGTGATGTACACTCTGTGAGGCTCTCTGTGTGATGACCATTGTGTGATGGACAATGTGTAAAGGACACTGATTGTCGTCTGCGCAGGTTTCCTGCTGGCAGGAACACACGGACACACACAGGATCCTTCTGCAGCAATTGTTTATTACATCTTCAAAGAGCGCGACCCCTGAAAAGGCACTGCTTATATATGCCCTGGAGCACCGTGTTCATTCTGATTGGTTGTTTACTCAGGAGCGCAATACGCCCCCCAAGATGGGTCGTGACTTGGTGCGCTCTGGCCCTAGGCTAATGCGCAATTCACCTGTCTGCTTGCTATCACCACTCACCGCGGCTCTCTACATCTCTCCCTTTTTGTTATAGATGATAGGCTCTGGCCAATGCCACATGTCTTAGGCTAGCCGATGTGCTATCCATTACCAGCACCAAGAGATCGGTGGGATCCTTTAGATCACTAATCATTGGTGTGCTCCTGGTTTATGGCATCAGCCTACTCCCGTTGTAGGGGTCAAAGGCAGCAGGCCTCGAGGACATATGGCAGTTTGACTCACTCTCCCGTGTGCAATGGAATAAGACCCACAGGGTGCAAGAGCTAAGTCTCGCTGACCATAGCTTTAAGTATTTATTTTGCTTTTAGCATGCTGAGCCAAATATCGGGAGAGGCTCCTTGCTCTAGTGCAGCAAATGCTTGGGCAGATACCACCTTATCACATTTTTGTTAGGATCTGAGCTTGCAAACCATTCAGAGAAGAAACACTAAGCCAACACACAAGCAAGGCAACACTAAACAGGCCAATTCCCACCCATCCTTTAAGGAAAGAAAAGGCTGAAGAAATCTAGGAGCCAGGGACAGATCTAATATCCTGGAGAGCCATGATGAGGACAGGAATCTGCCGTGATATTCTCTGGGGAGCCATCTTCTGTGGTTAGAATTTTTCGTGTCAATCGCTCCGGTAGCCAGAACAGGTTGCTTTCTTCCTGTGGGAAAACACAAACAGCTCCCCTGGATCTTATCAAGATAGGATCCGGACCCTTCCATTGGTTAGTCAAGACATCCTTCCACTTGACCATTTCCTTTGGCCTATCAGGCTCTAAGCAATGGCGGTCAGCAGCCGAATGGCCCTGACTATCCAGATTTAAAAACTTAAGAGTAAAGAGTGCTATAGAAACGAATACTCGCGGCACTAAGGGTAGAGCTTCCTCGACTCCCCCTTTTTGTTTTATTATATAAGATTTCAGCGTGCGGTAAGCTCGTTCTATGATGCCTTGTCCTTGAGGGTTGTATGGAAGGCCCGTCAGGTGAGTCACCTCCATTTGGCAACAAAACTGTTTAAACTTTTGAGAAATATAAGGTGCCCCATTGTCGGTTTTGAGAATTTTAGGCTTTCCCCAGGCACTCCAGGCCTCAAAGCAATGTTGGATAACATGTGCTGCCTTTTCTCCCGATAAGGGGGAGGCAAACATAATTCCAGAACAGGTGTCAATAGAAACATGTAAATACTGAAGTCTCCCAAAGGATGAAATATGAGTAACATCCATTTGCCAAATCTGCAATGGCCTAATTCCTCGTGGATTAATTCCCACATGAGGCACGGGTAAAAATTGACAGCAATTCTGACATTGAGTAACTATATCTCTAGCTTCTTTTCTAGTTATATCAAATCGACGACG
>JADRCD010236767.1:0-27486 GCA_019843815.1 Montemys delectorum
AAATGTGACAACTTAATGGCTCATTGAATAAGAGGATTCAGGAAGACAATTTGTGGAAAATACTAATTTAGCTAAAAAGTAAAGGACTAGCAACCTAAGACAGGGCCTGATCCTTCAGTGATTCTCAGAGGAATCACACACAGGTAGCCCCAATTCAACTCAATCTGCTTGTTTCCTATAAACAAGTCTAAATTATCACTATATGAATAATGAAGTAGCTTAAGAAATTGTTCAATACATTTTTGGCAATATAGTACCTATCAAGAAGTTCTAAGTTGTAGTTTTCTTTGTAAAAATGTTCTGTCTTCAAAATCCTAAGTGGAAAATTCCATAGAAATGCTACCAGAGCCAGATCAATTTCTTGCATTTGACAAAGAGGAATGCCTTCTGGGGTAGAAGATTGAGAATGGTCAAATATCCATCAACTCAGATGTTGATAACCACTCTGAATATTTGAAGAGTTCTAAAGGATAATTGATATTCCTTACTGTATATCCCTGCCATTTGCAAGAGGGAGATATCCACCTTAGGTGCTTGTTGATAGTCTTTAATCTGTGAGTAATGATCTCAGCGTTAGGAACATGTTGTGATCTTAAGTGATAGCTATCATTAATTATAAGTTTCACAAGATAATAGGAAGTTTTAGTTGCCAGAGATCACAAGAAAATAGGTTGTTTCACTTTTAGACTAAGAAACTACATAGGAGCAGTGATTAGTTCTATTTTCTAATATTCTATAGCTCAGAGACAAACTAAATAAACAAGATGATTTTAAATATTTTTTCTTTTATATGTATGTATGTATGTATGTATGTATGTATGTATATTAAAATGATGGATCCCCTGGACCTGATATGATAGACAATTATAAAACAACATGTGAGTGCTGGGAACCTTACTCTTCTGATAGAGTGGTTATTGCTCTTAACTACTAAGATAGCTCTCCAGATCCAACCAAATTGATGTACTGTGACCTTGCAAACACTTGATAAACCACTATTGTCCACAGGGTGTTTTCTCTGTTCTTCACTCAGAATGAAGATAGTGTACAGACACTAGGACAAAACTGACAACACGAAGCTATCCATAGGCAGTAGCCATCTCAGTCAAAATTATCACAGGCATGCACATCGGGCGCCTAGTTTTAGTTCAGCAGTATATATTCCTGTCAGCATGTTTTCCCCCTTTCTCTCTACATTTTTACTTTAGTTACTATAAAGTTATCTTCAGTTAAGCTGTCTTGTAAGTGTGCACACATGCACATGTGAATATTTAGTTTTCCATAGTTATTGTTAACTTTAGTTTTGAGACCTGATCTCTCAAAAAAAGTCAGAAGCTTTGGATAGACTGGCTCATCAGAAAGCCCTATGACTCATCCTTTTCTTTGCTTCCCAGGACTGGGATTACAGGTATGTACCAGTATGCCAGACATTTTGCAGGGGAAGTAGATATTTGCAGTTAGATCCCTATATTTGTGCACTATACACTTTACTCTTTCAGGTTCTTACCCAAAACTTAAACTATACTTTGAATCCTAGTATTTTGGTTGTGTTTTGTTGTTGAGAGGTAATCCACAGCATCCACCCCTTTTTAGACTAGTCTTAAGTTGTTATTCACATGTTGGGTATAAGTTTGTATGCATGGGCACCTATCATGCCTATATTTCCATTTCCTATGTATATTTCAGTGCGTACATGTCACTTAATCTTGCTTCCTACTCTTGCATGCACACAATGAACTATCTTTTTTTTCATGAATACAATTTGGGCTCTATAACTTTATATACAATGCTTGCTTTATATGTGAACACACACTCCTTAGGAGCTCTCTGGAGGTTGAGAAAGAGGACTCTTGAGATAAAGGGAAAGTTTAAGGGCAAAAGAAGAGCTTAGTGGACAATAAGATGTCTGTCATCCGAGAGGGAAGCTGAATTTCAAGGGTGACACAGAATTATACCATTGTACAGAAGAAATTCTGGGAGAATATTTAAGAAAATGGTAACTATATTTAAAATTAAATTTTGGATCCTGTGATGTTTTACAAACTTTCTGGTTACTATAAAATATTTGTCATGCATGTATTCCTGACTTGATAATCCTACGGAGAATAAAATAATCAAGGGGTTCAGACCCTAGAAGAAATGAAAAGTCTGGCTCAGAATGGGTCAAAGATGTGACAGAATCAGTTAGCAAGCTCTTGGCTGAAAACTGGTGATATTGAGTGTGTGTCTTAGTTAGTGTTTCTATTGCTATGGTAAATTACAATGAAGAAAATCAACTCCAGAAGGAAGGGTTTTTTGGGTTTTTTTTTGTTGTTGTTGTTGTTTTTTATGGTTTTTTTTTTCATCTTAAATCATATTGTCAATCATCCAGGCAAGTCAGAGCAGGAACTCAAGCGGGGAACCTAGAGGCAGGAACTGACGTGGAAACAGTAAAGGAGTGCTGCTTACAGACTCACTCTTTCATAGTTTGTTCAGCCATTTTCCTTATAGCACTCAGTACTATCAGCTGAGGGGTGGCACTTCCCACAGTGAGCTGGCTCCTCCCATATTAATCATCAATTATGTAAATACACCAGGGGCTTGACCACAAGCAAAGCTGGTGGGGCATTTTTTCAGTGAGCTTCCCTCTGCACTAAATATACTAGCCTATGTAAAACTAATTTAATAAGTAGCAAGAACAGTGCGAAATCGCTGAATGACATTTGGGTTATATATGACTAGCTGGCCATTAAAGGTTCATATTATCACCCCATGCAGAACTCATGGATATGATCTGTGCACACAGCTCATTTGAAAGTGCAGAAACAGCTAAAAGGAAATAGAACAATTCCTTCACTACTTTTCTACTAGGAATAATTTCATAAGAACAGCATTGTGAAAGAATCTTAGTTTTTATTTCATGATATTTCATATAATAATAATGTAGTTGCAGTGTAAGCGAATCACTAAAAATAGCAGCATATCTCTGTAATTGCCATCACTGCTGATGGTCTTTGTAAGTCAAGCAGGAATGTGCCTCATTCCATTAATCATTTATAACTGCTGTGGTGATCCAACACTTTGTAATCTTAAGCAAATAAAAATGAACATTTGTCTATTCCCCAGACAATTGCATTCATATACTGACCCTCAACTCTACTCCAATTTCATTATTTTCTTTAAACCAGGAAAGTGAAAGTTTATTTTCATCAGTTTTAAAGTTGATCTAGTATTCTTTAAGATCTTTATCTCCAAACACAATGTTTGTGAATTCCGTATTCAGCAGCTTGGCTACCCTGAAGCTGCATGAAATGTAATCTTTTGTTCATTCTTGACAAAACCAGATTCAGCAAAGTAGAAGACTTATCTCAGCACAGTATTTACGACTAAAAATAATCATAATAATATTTTACATTGAGACCATTTCAAGCCTAATCTAGCCACAGTAGAAAGACAAGTCAAAGACAAATACTTCTAAATAAATAAATAAATAAATAAAACAAAAATTGCTAGTTAAGAATAACAGGACATGCCACATTCTTTAGGCTTCTTGAACATTCTATAACTTTGAACTATTTTTAACATTTCTATATATTAGCATAATTATATTGTTATATGGTTCTTATACCTTACTATTCAGATAAATTAGTTTCTTTCAATAAATATTTTACAGTGACAATTACCATTCAGCATGCATTCTTGGTATTATAAATATATATATATATGTATATATATGTATGTATGTATATATATATATATATGTATGTGTGTGTGTGTATGTGTGTGTGTGTGTGTGTGTGTGTGTGTGTGTGTGTATGTATATGACTCCTTGACAACATAACCTTACAGGAAAAAAATCAGTCTTACAAGACTTTGATTACTTTGAAACCGACTAAGGCTAGATTAATTTTAAAATGGTTTCAATTTTCAAATACTACTATGATTATCTTTAGTGAGACACATTATCCTGACACAAATGTTTTACTTTTGTGAATCAATGCTCCCTCCAAAATCAACAGATCATCTAACAAAACTCCTGGGCAACTATTTTGAGTTGGTTGTCAGAGTTGCTCATGAGACACCTAAAACATTGCAGCCTGTTGCGATTATTGCTCTTTGCCTTCTGGCCAGAGGTAGAGGTAAATCCCAACTGCTGAGTACAACATTTACTTCAGACACAGGACCTAGAAACTCCTGAGTTAGAACTGATCTGAAGGCAAATCTCTATGCCAGCTTCTGAAGGACAGAAGCACCCAACAGTCCTACTCCCAACTATAGTGCTTATCAGGTGGCATTCTAACTCTAATAGTGCAGTATTAGCACAGATACCTTGTCGGTTAGGGACAGCTCACTAGTCAGGCTTTGCAGCCCCTTAGGATGAACTAACTAGTACCCTCAGAGCTCCCAGGGACTAAACCACCAACCAAAGAGCTCATGGCTACAGCAGCATATGCATAGCAGAGGATGGCCTAGTTGGTAGGAGAGGCCCTTGGTCCTGTGAAGAAGGTTCTATGCCCCAGTGTAGGGGAATGCCAGGGCTAGGAAGCAGGAAAGGGTGGGTTGGTGAGCGGGGGAGGGGGTAGGGAACAGAGGTTTTTTTTTTTTTTTTTAAATTTAATTTTTCTTTTTTTCAGAGGGAAAACCGGGAAAGGAGATATCATTTGACATGTAAATAAAGAAAATATCTAATTAAAAAGAGATGTGTTTAATAAGACGAAAATCATGCCCAGTGCTAGGAACCTGGACAACTACACAAGTATGGTTCTGGGAAGAGAATATACATCTCTCCCTTTACTAAACCAGCATGTTTCTCCCTCTATTACTTTCAAATTAATAGCCTCTCTTTATACAGTTTTTGTGTGCTCTGTGTGTGTGTTTTCTTTCTCGCCTCGAAGAATGAATGCCAGTTGAAGGCAGTGATATGTGGTGCTTACATTTGGGCTTGGCACACACTACTAGCCATTGTGAAATATGTGTAGTGGAAACTTTTTAGACATGTTTGCAAGTTTCAGCTTCTCACTGCTCTTTAGGAATTCACTCTTCCTTAGTCTTGAACTCTTCGAATGAGAACCATCTTCTCCCAGATCTTGGCATATTTGAACATAAGCACCTGGATATTCTCCAAAACGATTAGTGTTATTCATAAAACAAGAAGATATCAAATGAGCCATATTTCAGTATCATTTTCTGGGATTAGATGAACATAGATTCTTCAACTTGATCAAATGAATACACCTCAGACAAGGATAGGAGAGATTTAAATGGAAGAAATTGCTTGAATTTTCAAAACTCATTTCCTATATTCTAAAGTGTTGTTATTTTTACTTTATTAACAGTTCTATTGAAATACAATTAAATCACATCAACCCTCTATTTGTGCCCTCTAAACCCTCCCAACTCCATCCCAAGTCCCCATCACTCTTTTCAAATTGATGGTATATATATATATGTGTGTGTGTGTGTGTGTGTGTGTGTGTGTGTGTGTGTGTGTGTGTCTATGTGTATGTATGTATGTATGTATGTATCCATACATCCTGCTAAGTTCGATTAGTAGCTTCAAACAGTGACCCCATTCATGGTCATCATGTATTTTTCCTTCATACATGCCAGTCCCTGACCGCCATTGAAGTGGAAACATCTGACACACAGAAAGAGTTAGTAAGTATATGAGAACAGGATAAGGATCAATCTTAACAAAATCCAGGGTTCTGTTTTCAAACTATAGCCTTTATTTATCATCATTTAAGAAAAGCGTTTAGTGTTGGAAAATTTGGTTTATTCAGATATTATTTTAATTTATCTCTGGCTATCATAATTATTTAGGACTCAAATTATTTTAAACATTCAACCTACATTCAACATTCCCACCGGTTCTGCTTTACTGTGTTTTTTTGTCATGAGGGTATGAGGCTTATCCAGTGGAAATCACAATTGTGATAACCAAACTTAATATCTTTTATTTTAAACTAGTTCTGGAAAATATTGCAAAGAGGCTTCATTTCTGTGGGCATGAATAAGTGAAATGGAGCTTGAGAAATCTGAAGACGATTCAGGTAGAAAGTTGCTAACATTTTCCCTACAGGAATGATAGGCTAAATTATACTTAGATATATTCATCTTAAAGTTAAAATAACATACAATTTTGTGAATTTTTTTAATGTCCATGTCTGTTCTATGTTGATGTTATATCTAAGAATTCAGAGACCGAATATTTAATCTTATTAAAAGAAACTCTCAGTTCCAGGAGAACCAGAGCTATACAGAGAAACCCTGTCTTGAAAAACCAAAAAAGAACAACAACAACAAAAAACCCCAAAAAACAAAACAAAACAAAACTCTCTTGGTAGCACTCTGAACATAGTACCAGTGTAAATTAAAGTATGAGGATAAGAGAAAAAGAGAAGGAATGAGGAAAAAGAAGAGGAAGGAGGACAGAAGATAGGGTAGGTGTTTCCAGGCCCTTGCTTTATAAAGTACCATGTTCTGGTACAACTGACCCATTAGTTCTGTGCTATCTAGCTTTTGTGTCAACTTGATACAAGCAATGGTCATCTGACAGAACAGAAAGGAACCTCAATTAAGAAAGTGCCTCCATAAGAGTAGGCTGAATGAAAACCTTCAGGGTATTTTCTAAATTACTGACTGATATGAGAGGATCAATCCCATTGTGGGTGGATACCCCATGACTGACTGGTCATGAGTTCTATAAGAATGAATGCAGGCTGAGTAACTCAAAGAACATCACCCATTCTTGGCCTCTGTATCAGCTTCTACCTCCATTTTCCTGCCCTCTTTTGAGTTCCTGTCCTGACTTCTTTCAGTGATGGACTGTGATGTGGTATTGTAGGCCAAAGAAAACCTTTCTCTCCCAAGTTGCTTTTGGTCATTTTGTTTCATCATAGCAACAGTGACCCCAAGACAGGTAACAGGCTTTTCTATGTAACTACTAGGAAATCATTTCTCCAAAGAGGAAGAGTTGAAAATAGGGATATGAAGTGTTAACCCAATACTCCAGTGTTTTTTGAGAAAATTGGGAATCTGTTTCATAGTCATTTGAGGAAATAAACTATATTCTGAAGAGCACATGTTACCACCTGGTAGTACATTCTGGTCCAGTTAGGTATTCATTTACTTATTTAGTCAGGATCCAGACTGAAGATCTGACATAAAATCACATGGAGATATTGCATGTGGACTTGGTCAGTGGCTCTGAGATGTTGCATTTCCAACCATCTTCCTTGTATCATTCTTTGGACTAAATTTTCGTGGTGAATATTCGCAATAACAGACATCTTCCTAGACTCTTGACTATTGTGGGAATATAGTCAGCCATTGTACTAATAAAACCTATATGTATACAAACCTAAAAGACAATCTGTGTGTAAAAATAGCTATTGAATTAATTAAAATAATAAGAATTATTTCACCAAAAATGTTGTTAATTACTATTACTATTTTTTGTTTTGTTTTGTTTTGTTTTTTTGTTTGTTTGTTTGTTTGTTTGAGACAGGGTTTCTCTGTATAGCCCTGGCTGTCCTGGAATTCACTCTGGAGACCAGACTGGTCCCAAACTCAGAAATCTGCCTGCCTCTGCCTCCCAAGTGCTGGGATTAAAAGTATGCACCACCACTGCCCGGCTACTATTATTATTAATAAATAATGACATGGTTGGTTTCTTGGGCATGTGACCTATTCAGACTCACCATGCTGTCATCTAAGAAGGCTGCACACTTGGTGTGACAATTTTAGTAAGCTGTGAAAAGGGATATTTTATTTTCATCCAGTATTGGGCCACAAAAATTGCATACCAAGTTATGGGTACAGGTAATATCACATGGAGCTGGAAAAACGGTGAAATTGCCTCTTATTGAAAGGAGTAATGAGTTTCAGAAGTAAGAAGCATTTAAGTTGCACATTGAAGAATAGATAAAATTTGAGCATAGATCCATGCAGTTAAGTTGTGAAGGAGAATAATGAGGCTAGAGCAATGGCAAGTAATTAGGCCAACTGGTACCTAAAATGCCAAGCACATAGGAGGCAGTCAATAAATTTTTGCTCAATGAAGTTTCTGCTGAATGAGCTTTGCAGAGATCTAAGCCTTGCCTTGATTGCCAAGCCTGGATAAACAGGGCTGGCACTGTTAGACTGCAGCAAACACCGTGGCCCATGCTTTCTGAGTGTAATAGTGGAGACAGTTGAGAGTAAAAATTTAAATAAAGGTTGTTAACAGATATGATTCTCAGCTCTGCAAAATGACAGTTCCTAAACTAGCCAGAGATGGGAAGGGATTTCCTGTTTTGCTGAGGTGTTCTGGTGTCTAAACACCTGTTGACATTTTATCTGATGTTTTGTACACTCTAAAGAAAGTATTTACTGAAACAAAAATCTTTTGCATAGTATTAGAATTTGAAATTTAGTGATTGCTAAAATTTTAAGCATAGTTATGAACAATATAGATGAATATGCATTTGTATTAAATGTACAGGAAGTCCTGGATACCAGTTTGAATGGACTGAACTAGGGTAGAACTGTGAGAGATGAGCATATACATTTAGCTAATAAGATGTGAATGGTCACCATCTGTGTTTTTGAAGTGATTTTATATGAATAAGACTTCAGAACCTAAATAGTAGAGGACTTCCGGGTCTGTGTTCATTTCAGAGATGATGCACCTAACTCTCAAGAGATTGGAGGCCCTAGGGAGTTTAGAGGTCATGTGGAGTGAGGGAGTGGGGCCATACATGTGGAGGCAGGAGGGCTGGGGAGGAGGTGTGGAATGTGGAGCAGTCGGAAGGTGGATGGGGGATGGGGAATGGAATACGGAGTGTAAGAAATAAATTAATTTAATAAAATAAAAAGACTTCAGAACCTTGAGATACATTCTTTTGAGAGAAGGAATCAGCTTGCTAAAGCTTCCCTTTCTATTTTAAAGTTAGTGCTTGATGTCCAAACTGACAGCTGTGACATTTCCATCCTGAGCCACAGAGGTGCCTTCCAGTTTGCTCTTTGGACCCTATTAAGTGTTTCTCTGGGATCTGTATCATCACTGTCCTCATCTTCCATCCGCACTGGGAAAGCTTAAATAGACAGAACAAGAGAGTGCCATGGATGCAGCTATCCAGCGAGTTCCCATTGGAGACTCTGAGATCACAAGCCAGAATATCCATTCCGATGCCAGCATAGTACCAGGGCCAATCATGTGCAGAAGATCCCTTGGAAACCAAAGGTAAAAGCGAAGGCATGGCTCATAGGGTTATTGCAGTATAATTTATGGCCTAGATTCTTAAATCCCTTTTGTTGGAAACTCTTTTCCAAAGTGTAACTGGTATTGTAGAAATGGTTTATACAATTTTTAAAGATGATAGACCTAATGCTTGTCTATGACACATTAACCCAGTCTCTTTTTCTTTTCCTCCTATCTTGTTTGTGCTATCATTGTTACAATTTTTATGCCCCTAAGGAAACTTTTTCAAATAAGGGTTTAAAAGAAAATGGTGAACATCAAAAGATTTCAAGAAATCTGATATATTATATTTACATCATAGTCTTTTGCTTTCTTTGGAAGAAAATAAAACAAAGCAAAATTGTACCCAGAATGAAGCAAAAATTGATTTTATTCCAGAAACAAAAGTTTTTCTACAACACAGTGAATTTTTCATTAATAATTTATTTCCTTTCCACGGAGATCACTTCCTCCCCCTCCTCTCCTTTCAGTTCTTTCCTCTCACCTCCTCTCTCCCAATTGATAGCAACCTGCTTTGACAAATCAAGTCGCAGAAAGACTCAGTTCATCTTCTATTGAGGCTAGCCAAGTCAACCCAGATAGAGGAAAGGGACCCAAAGGCAGGCAACAGAGTTTGAGACAGCGCCTATCCTGCTGTTCGAAATCTCACATTAAAATTAAGCTGTATATCTGTCACATACATGTAGGGGGCCTCAGTCTGTCTCATGCATACCCTCCGGTTGGTGGTTCAGTTTTGGTGAGTTCTCTGGGCCTAGGTTGGTTGCTTCTGTAGGTTTTCTCGTGGTGTCCTTGACCTGTCTGACTCTTACAATGATTCCATGAATTTTTAATTCCTTGCTTCAAAGGTGAAATAGTCATGAATTGCAATAAATTGAAAATGCTGTTTCCAAAAGAAAGTCAAAGTCATTCACATGGATAAGCTTTCTTCTGTATATTCTACATGGAAGGCCTTCATTGTTTTACAACTAGAACATTTTTAACTATGTTTATCTTTCCATACCAGAAGTTAAGTGAAATTTTGCTGTAAAGAAAAATGTTAGCTTTGATATTATCTTCAGTTTTTTTTTCAACAGAAATAAAATGTACTCAGTTGAGTGTGATATTGTTTAAAAGAGCCATGTATATCTTCTGAGGTGCCTGAGATTGTCATTCTTCAGAAAACACACCCATTGCTACTAAGACATTCTTATGTGCAGAGAGACTCCAAATTGATGGGTCTCTACAATCAGACTGAAATGACATAATTTGTTGGGGTGTTTCATAGAGGCACACTCCTATCCACGTGGTTTGGGGACTTGTGGTATGGAGGTTCACAACTCAGACATAAATACTTACATTTTATTTTTGGCTATAAAACCTTGACAATGGATAGCGAATTTGTGTCACATTAGACTCAGTAAAGTATCCAAAAGTGTTGCCATAGTGAAAATCTTAGAGAATGTGCACTTCACTGATGTGTTAGGACAGGGAATGCTTAAGTTAGCCTGAAATCACTGAACACATATGGGCATTCTTTCCTTCTCACACACAAAAGAAATATAGAAAATGAAATATTTTCTGGGTTAGCATAAGATAATAAACTTCAGAAAACACAATATGACATAATAATATTCGACTCTGATGGTGTCTAACATATTTAATTTATATCTAACATTAACCTTGTTATTTCTAGGAAGCTTTTTAAGACAAACAAAGAGAATTTATATTACTTTTATTGTAATAGGACATTTCATACGGAGCTTGAAAGAATGATAAGATTCATCCCTGGAAGTCAGAGGTTCAAGTGCATGAAATATTATACTAGCAGAAGGGGACTGAAAATAAACATTCAACACAGGGGAAGAATTCCTAGCCTTATGCTGACAAGGCACTCAGAAAAGACCACATATTATGTATAATTCTATTTATGTGGAATGTCCAGAAGAGGCAATTTTGTAGAGGTAGAAAGCAGAGTATGGCTGCTTAATATGGGAAGAGAGAATGGCTACGTATTGCAGGCTTTCTCTCTGAGGTAAGAAAAATGCTTTTAAGTTGCCATTGGTGATGGTTTCACATCTGTATATACACTAAAAACTATCATACTGTGGATTGTAAATGGTGAATCATAAGGCACATGAATTATTCTTAGTAAAAACATTTTTATAAACAAAGAATCTCTTAAACATGTGCATTTTCAATTTAATTATTTATCACCTTTCTATGAAAGAAGAATGCCCCTTTGACTTGAATGTTTAAACAGAAAACATACTTGGGTGTCTACTCAGTTATCAACCTCTAGCCAGGATGGTAAAAGTAGCTGGGGTAAATGACGGTGGCCTTTTATCCACAGGGCTCTGATTTTAGCCCAAACAGTTATGTAGACATCAAAGAGCACCCAGGACAGTAAGACAAGAACAGCTGTGGACCTCCTTTGATCTTGCTCAATGGCCTCTTCTCGCTTTTAGCCTCCCTTTCAGATTGCAGTATGCTTTGAGTTCCTATCACTTCTGGGAAAATCACTGCCCAAGCTCTACTCCTACTACTTATAAAACATTTTCCAAATGTAAGAATCCTGCATTCAAACATCCTGCATCTTCATTGCAGCTGGCAAACGTACCCTCTGACTAGCACTCAGGTCTTCAGTTGGGCATCCATGCCTAAGGCAGCACCTTCCCTCTATGCTCAACTCAGGCTGCAGCTAGAAGGAGAGCCCTGAAGTACGTAGTGTGATATCTGTAGCCTTCAACTAGGCTGTTTTGTTTGTTCAGAATTTAATCAATCCACAGTATTGTTCCTTTTACACTCAGATTAAAGGAAATGTTTTTTAAATCAGACAATTCATTTACCAGTTGTTAGGTAATTATTTGGAGAAAGGCTACTGAAACAAAATCATTTGGAGAGTTTTCAGTTTTCCTTCCTACATTCTCTGTAGAAAAGTAATTATAGTCACTGTTATGTGTTTATACAGTTGTAGCTCTTCTGCTCTTTACTCTGACACATTTGCTGGAGTCTTATTTTATATACACTTACATCTGCAGTATTCCATTCAACCCACCAAAAATATATAAGGTGCTAGTACAAAATAGACACCATGTGCTGGATTAGAAAGGTAAAGTGATAAACAGTAGCAAGACATCCTAACAGGACAGAATAATATGTATCAAAAGAGAAAACAGAGCAAAAGTAGTGTGAACCAATTATTGAAAATAGAAGCTAATTTTATCTAAATTTGTACCTGGAGTTCTGGCTTAATGGGAAAGGTAGAAGAATTTGATTGTTTTATGCCTTTCTGCAAAAATATGCTACAGTGGTAGCATCCTGTGAGTCTAAATAAATGTATGCACCTACTTATTTCTGTATCTATCTGAATGAAATAACTAAGTGTTTGTGGATTTCTTGTGGGATAGCATCCCATTATTTACTACTTAAGTGCCCTGGGGGCTGTATTATGGAGAAAACTGAATGTATTTATGTCCATTAACATAATGGTTGATTTTAGGATTTGTGGTTATAAATATTGATCACAACATAAGAAATTTTTGTTGCACATTTATTTATGTAATCAATCCAAATATATTTATTTCTGGATTGTTGTTACACAATAATCAATGTACTCAAATTAAATATATTTAATTATAGATAATAATTGTACAAAAAAAGAAACCAAACAACTGATGATTTTATCTCCTGTGAATTATAGAGTCCTAAAAATGGAAAAGAAGAGACTGATGTCTATCAGAAGTTATTGTTCATTCCTCAGTTCCTCATAGAAGTCTGGCAAGGAGTGGATTATGTATCAGAAGTTCCAAGGATCCCTTGGATTCTATCCTCAACAATTGGGGAAGCTAGAAGAATAGAAGAAATAAGAATAAATATCAAAGAGGAATAATTATGCCCAAGTAGAAGCTTAACCTGGGAAAGGCTCTGAATTACCTTTTCCAATGAAACTTAAAGACCACAGACCTAGATAGGCGATTAACTCAGGGATCTTGTGCTATTACTGGGTGAACTTATGGTTCCTTGTACAGTCCTGGGGTATGTAATAGGTGCAATAAATATTTATTCAATTAAAAGAAAAGGCAAACAGTCTTTCAAATTCCAGAGATTTCTGATATTTCTACCAAATTATCTTTATTATAATGATCATGCTTTCAAAATAGCTTGACATTGTAGCAATCAACAAGAACATTGTCAAAGCAATTAGCAATTATTATTCAAAGGGAAACATATAAGTAGAAAATAACCACACTAAGTTGCTATTCAGTATGTACACTTGCCAAAGAATTAAATGATCATACATTTGGACTTAAAACTAGGAGTAATATTCTAAGCTTGCATTTTTAATGCCTGAAACCTATTATTTAATAATGAAAAAACAATATATATATATATATATATATATATATATATATATATAAAATCTCCATTCTTTCAGGCTTCTACATTTGAAGTTCAAATATGATATAATATCTGAACTGGTACTGGCTATCTTCTTTTCATTATTCCAAATAATACAAAATAAAAGTATATATACTCTGATTACACTCTTTGAAGTATGTGGAGCCACACAGATGTGGCATATGTAGTTGTTGTGTCATTTTATATATTACAGGGTTAAACAGCTGTGGGTTTTCATATAGGGAAACATCCTAGAGTCAACCTTTCACAGATATTGAGAGTCTAATTTATTACTTTTCTAATAACATTCTATTTTGTAAACAAAGACAACTAACATGTAAATTGTGCTCCATAATTAATAGGAACATAGATGAAAGTATTTACTTTGCTTTGTTCCTTCTAGATAATTTCATATTGAAGTTCATAGCTCATTGATAATATATCAATCTAGACCTATAGATTTTCTTCAAACAGAACCAAACATGTTTATGACTACATTATATGTATATAATATAATAGTATCATTCTGAGATTGTTGACAAACTTGAATGACTAAGCAAGATATTTCTCCTGAAATTAATTTTAAATATCAATAGAAAGCTAATAACTTGAAATTTGCAAAGGGTTAGTACTTAGAATTTTATATACTAACAGAAGTAAGGCTGATAAGGAGATGGCTACCCAGTTTGGATGCTAAAAAAAAATCAGATAAATATTAGAAGAATTCTTGTTTATCTGTTTCCTTTCAAGGGATAACGTTCCTGTTGTTCGACTCCAGTAGGTTGTCATACGATACAATAGCCTCAGGGAAAAAGCTTACTTTCTTTCATATCAAGGACCTTCCTCCATTTTCTCACTTTCCTAAATTTCAATGTGGCTGATGAAATATTGAATTGTAAACCATAAGCAGAAGAATGTAATGTTGTGACTTTATCTCTTCAGTAGAATAGAAATAAGAAGCACTATAGAGAAGATACCTGGAAAGTTGGGGGCAAAGATTGGATGACACAGTACAGAGTGAGGCAAACTGGGGTGAATTCAAAGCCTATCATTCACCCAGTGCTCTGATTAGGACACAGTAGAGACTGTACTTAATCTCATCCAGAAACAGAAACAAGGAACAGAAAAAGGCACATAAAATAAGGTGTCAAGAAATAGCAGTGATGCCAAAAGAAAAGCACTGAAGTAGTAGAAACCCTTATGATGAAAGAACATTTAAAGCTGAAGAAAGTAGACTCTGTGCACTGCTCAGGCACTGGTATGGTGTTTTTGATTCCTGTCAAAAAGAAACTCACATAAAGACCAGAGTACTTGACATCCTACAGAGGAAGGAAGAGGATGTCTTTAAACTCCTTAGTTTGGTGTCCTTCTTTGGTAGCATCCACCTTGACTTCCAGACAGAACTGTTTGTTAATAAAAGGAAAAGTAGTGTTATTTGCATAATAAGTCTGAAGAGCACAGAGGAGAAGCTGCTGCAGGCAGCTCCTGCCATTGCTTCCATTGAGAACTCTGCTGATGTCAGCATCATCTCCTCCAGGAACACTAGCCACTGAACCCTGCTGAACTTCGCTGCTTTCACTGGGGCAACTCCAATTGCGGGGTGCTTTGCGTGTGTCTGTCTTCACTAGCTAGAACATCAGAGCCTTCAGGGAGCCGTGTCTTGTAGTAGTGACTGACTCCCGGGCTGAACTCCAATAAGTAACAGAGATATGTTACATCAGCCTACCTTCCATCACTCTGTGTAACGCACCCTTGCCACGTTCTTATCTGGACATTGGCATCCTATGTAACAAGAAGGGAACTCATTTAGTGGGTGTGGTGTGCTGGGTGGTAGGTCAGGAAGTTTAGTGGATGCACTGTCTCTTGTGTACACATATGGCCGTAGGAGAGTCATGTCTACTCTCTGTCTCTAAAAGACAGGGTAAGGGGAGCACCAAAAGAAATATGTAGCATTTTTGTGAGTTTTTTTTTGTTGTTGTTGTTGTTGTTTTTTTATTAATGGCAAATATTTTATCCTTCATGTTTAAAAGTAAACAAACAATGTGGTTAAATTCTGTGTTTTAGTCATAAGCTTAACAACAGCAATGGAATACTAGGAGCACCAATTCTGAGCACATTGGCAGAAGCAGTTCGAAGCCCACACCTGAAAGACTAGACTTAAATGGTTCTAAGACATGATCACAGAATCAGTTACTAAAGCGCTGGGGGATTACTGCCATTTCCTTAAAAGTAAACACAACTGAGAAAAATGCACGTCTTGGTCTTGGAAAAACATGTTTTTATATACCAAATGAAATTCATTGAATTTTGTGTCTGATCATTCACTGTTACTAATGACTAATTCTTCTAGTAGCCTACACTATGTTTAGAGTAGATGATTCTTTCAACCATCTTGGATATTTTCAATTGGAGTGAAAATGTTTTTTTCCAACTGCACGCACAGTTCCAGGGCTTGAGGCCAATATCCATAAATTGCTCTGCTCTGTCAGTTGGGTGAGAGTCTCATCCCTGATAGTTTTTTTGTAAGTTAGAGATAATGTTTTTTCTGCTTTTCTAACATTTTTCATAACTTAATAAACTCTGCATCCTTTCTGTCCTTGGCCCAAAGAAGGAGATTGTATATTATTTACTTTTTCTTTTTTTTTAATCGCTGATTTACCTTAAACTCATAAAGTTTTCTTCTTACCGTCAGACTAGAGTCACAGATCAGTATACTGTTGTCCACTGAAAGAAGTATGTCCCAGTTTGTGAGACAAATGAATTCCAATCCACTTTTAAATAGAGGAAAATTTAGAAACTGAGAATATTTTTACATAATTTCTTTGTCTAAGCATTGTAAAACTGTGGAAACAGCTAACTGAATTTAATTCAGATATTAGTATATACCATTTCTTTGTAAGAATGTACTTTCCAATCTAAAAATAATATTTATCTTTGATTCAAAATTGTTTCTGTTACAAAACAAAAATTTTCTATTTGAATTGAACTTTTACTTTCCTTTATTAATTAATAGATAGCCCAGTTACCAAGTAAAGAGTTGTTGTGTTCATGCTAATAATTTAACAACAAAACCGGTAACTTTCATTCTGTCATACAATGCTAAATTTCTATCATATTTTATTTGAATATTTATACTTTTATCTTATTTTATATTAAGAACATGTCTTCATTTTTTAAAATAATGAAGAAACAATTTACAGTTGTTGTTACTTGATATTATTACTATTTTCAGGAAGTATACGAAGAAATCTAGTATTTTAGATAGACTTTGATATTGTAAACTAAATGAATGATTGCCAAATCTCCAAGCCAGCTACTGCTAAAAATAATAAAAATGCCCTCCTCCTGTGACTCTTACATGTATCTATCAGCTCTTTAGATCCTATAGTACAACTTACATATGAATACATTGCTTTTCCAATCACTTGTGGATCACTCAAGAAATTCTGTGTAATTGGCTCATAGCTCATCATCTTATCACTGGAGCAGGTGATGAGATGTGTAACCCTACGGGTTATCACAGAGATGCTTAGAGTCTGCTGAGGACTTCCATATCAACTGTATCTGGCTTTGATATTATCAACTTCATGTGTTGTTTCTCTTTTTAGATATATATATAAGATTTCACCATGCACCTTGTCAAATCCTGGCACATATTCTATAATACCCATTCATATTTTATTCTACTGTGTGCTAAAATAGTGACCCTTCACGCTGACAAAGATTTCTTCTAGATTCTTCCATAGGTAAAAATATAGTCTTCATTTCCTCACCTTGTGGCAACAATATCCTACCTCATTTCTCTTTTTCTCTCTCTCACATCTTTATGCTCTCTCCTTGGGAGACACATCCAAAAGACAACTTTCCAACTTGTGATACATACAGATTCCCATCCAGAACAGCTCCCCATAAGCATCCTATGGATTCTTTCCTTTTGTCCCACTATTTTAAATATATCCTCCTGTAACATTTCCTTTAAGGAGAAAAGAAGATTCAAAATGATCAATATTGTCATTCTTGTTAAAATAAATATGATCATGCTCTCATCTTATAAGAAATTACCTACCGTATCTTTAATATTATTAGAACTTAAGGTTGTTATGAGGATTAAAGTTAAAAAAGTAAAGCAGAGGTTGCAGAAAATATTATAGTTGAGGAGACTGTCTCTAGAATAGTAGTCACTGAGACAAAGAGAAGGAAATTGGTTTTGTGGCATAATACAGATGCTGAGCTGAGAAAGAAGGATAAAATCACATGATTTCAAATATTTTTATATAGATTAAAAGTTGAGTTAGACATCCTCATACTTGTAAAATTTGTAGCATTTGACACTAGCTGTGTATTGGTACTAAGTGAGTTTATGGGAATATAATATAGTTCCCTGAATTTTCTATGCATTTATCAAAAGTAAATGTAGTGAAAATACATTTAAAGAGATGAAAAATACTAGCCAAATTCAATACATGTTTATTTCAGCATAGAATCCTTTTATCCCTTGAAGATCTGTGTAATGGCACTGCTCTAAAGACAGGCCACAGGTACATCATGCAATGATAGTGGGCACATAGCTCCAGTTTCGACAACACTGACAGATGTGCACATCTCCATTAAAGAACTAGGGCGATGTGTGAGTGGATGCCCTTGCCCTTGGATATTCTAGCTTTCCAAATGCAAATACCAGTTTAATTAAATCATGGACTTGACTAAGCTTCCCAGAAAACAAAAATGAGCCTGCACTGCAAATATCTCAGTTTGAAACATGCAGAGAAAAACACATCTATTTAGTGTACAAAGTATTAGAAGGTTATTTTTGTCAGAAGGATCAATGCTCTGCTACAAGTGTTTTTCTAATTTGAAGCTGTGGTGGATTATCCATACATAGGCAGTGTGCACTTATAAACCAAAGCACTGATATATTTGATAGGATACAGGAGTTTTAAACTGTGCTTTAATTTGCAGCTATTTCAACATCATTTTTTACTGATACTGAAAATTGGAAATGAGTCAAGCAGTAGCATGTTCCAACATATTGCTCCAAGTAGCAGCATATCAGTTCACTGTGTACAGTGAGCAGCTAAAATTAATAATTAAGTAAAAGACAGATGAAGAAATAATAGCATATGAGACTATAACATGTACTGCACTTGCATTTATTAAAATTTGGATATTTGGAGGGAGATGATTGAAATAAGTAAGGGTACAGGAGCCTGATGATGTCATTTGTTAACTTTGTGGCATTGGTCAATTTCTTATCTTCTTTAAGCCTATCTTGTATGCCTATTTCATGAAGAAACATTGTCCATTTGAAGGCAAGACTATTGTTAGCCTGAGAGGAGGCAGGGGAGTTTGAAACTGTAAACAAGCTCTTTTCTGACTATAATTGTTATTTCTCATACATAACTACAATTTTCCATTGTAATTAGCCTCGCAAGACCAAGCACTGATATTACATTATCATATGGTTTGTTTCAGATGTCCGTTGATTCAGCCACTTTCTTGCTTATCAACCATTCAATTTGCCAAGCATACGACAACTGTTGTTCCTTTCCTCATAAATCTCACATGGCAGCAGAAACTGAAACAACAAATTGTTTAAAATGTTGTGCATAAAAACGAAGACAAATTTAAGATGACATTCTGTCACAAAGGGAATATCTAGTTAGCTCTTGCTGGAAGAGTGTGCTCGTTCTGCTTTCATTGCTGGGACGCCCTATCCTTACAGTGTTCCTGGGTTGCCCTGACTTGGTAGACAAGGGGAGGAAAAAAATAACAAACACTCAGGTATACAGAAAACCTGAAATTGTGGTTTTGGGAGCTGTTAGATGGAGAAGACACTACACCCTGGAAGCTCAGATATTATTTATTATATAGAGTTTGTTAATCTCAGTAGGAGCAATGCTTAGTAGGGTAACAATCTTCAGGTCATAAGAAAAGAGGTAGAAAAAAACCGTGGTGGACATTTTCTGCATGCACTGTCAACATTCACACTTAGACCAGAAGTCATCTTTGACATACCTCTGAGGTTCATTTGGTAATGACTTTGACATTCCCACGGGGCTGAGACGCTGGGTCCTTGACACAGCCATGCTCATGGCAAAACCACACATTCATTGAAGAATTTACTTCCTCGGGGCTCCCTGTACACCCCACAATGGGTAACTACCTACCAAAGCAGCAGAATTTAAAGAAGGTAGGAAGGGGCATTTTAGCTCACAGTCAACCCTGCAGGAAAATGAGAGAGGAAAGAGCAGAAAGTAGCTGATCACACTGTACCTGCAGTCAAGAGACAGAGGTCACTTGTCATCTGTGCTAAGCATGCTTTCTCTTTTTGATTTTATACAGGATGTCAGCCCAGGGAATGCTGTTTTTGCATTTATTATAGGACTTCACACTTCACCTAATCAAGATAATTTGGCACACTCATTGTAGAAATCTTGTTGCCATGGAAATTCTAGATGCTTTCTCATTAACAATCAAGGTTAACTATCACAAGAAACAGTTACTCCATATAGTATATGTGTAAACTTGTCAGCTCATTGGATTTACAGGAGAATTGAATTTCAATCACTTTCTTTACAGTTTCTGTGAAAGTTATCTGTAGCTGAGATCAACATTTTAATGGGTAGAAAGGAGAAAAGCTGATAGTCCTCCAAAATGTAGGTGAACTTGACTTAGATACCTGAAGGTTTTAAGGGAGCAGGCAGGTCGAGCTTTCCTCAGTAAAACATTCAGTAAGGGACTGTCTTTCAAATATCATCATCAAAGTTGACTGTTCCTACTTGGTGGCCTTAAAGGAGACCATTAGTGCTATATATTTTGACTTGTAGCCTCCATGAATAAGATCCTGAAAATCTCTTTTTCCTTTTCCCTCTGAGAAGAGACTCTGGACAGTGGTTGTACAAATAATTCATGCTAAAGATAATATTTTCTAAAGTATTGGCATTTTACAGCAGTTTCCTCTGAGATTAAAACACTCAATTTTGCAGGAAAGCTCTATAAGACAGAAAATAAACACCACAAAAATTGCTTCAGGAATTCCCTGAGACTGACTAGATTCACTAGGTCCCACCCTGCAAGAGCAAACAAATAAAAAAAAAAAAAAAACGCAAAACCTTCAAAGAAGACTGAGACCAGATCAACTACTTGGAAGAAGCAGAAATCAGCTGAATACCTAAAAGAGGTGTAGAGCCATTCTATCACTTGGTAACGTTTCTCACCAAATTGCTGATATATCTGCAGGTTGTGCAGTATGTACAGGGTCCCCGGATTTTTGTTTTGCTCTTGTAAATAGCCTCGTACCTGTATCCCTGTCAGTGACCCTAATAAACTCATTGGTTCACCAAATTGACTTCATGGAATCCTACGTGAGGTAAGACAAAATGTGTGTTGAATCTCCCCAGGAAAAGTCTGTCACACAATAACTGGTCTCACAAGAAATTAAAAAGATATGATAGATGTTGAGTTTAGAAAGGATACTGTATTATGATGTAACTCCTAATATCTTTGTACATTTACGTAGAGGACCTATTGGCTGGAGATTGCTGAGTCTTCTCTCCAGCCAATTTTGTGGAATAGTAAAGGTGGCTGATTGATTTGACATTAGCATAAAAAGTGAAGGACACTGTAAATAGAACAAGAAGAATGTGAGGAACTAGATTTGGCCTTTGATAGAACTCTGATGAAATTTTGATGTCAAGAATTAAGTGTAATTGTACAGTCTTGAGGGGAAAGGTTTCCCCATTGCAAACAAGTGTTACAGCTCCATAGGAATGTTTTCCACGCTGTGAGTATTGCACCTGTAAAGGGAAAAGAATTCTGGCATTCAGAAGCCAAGGAATAGGAGAGAGTCACACTGTAAACTACATCTCACATAAGAGATTTATTGGGAAAGACACAATAGGCTGTCTGCCTCTGCCCTGGAGAGAAGCAGCAGGAGACTGAGCAGGAGGCAAGGTTTATATAGGAGTTTATTAGGAGCCCATCTCTACAGGTAGAGATTTCCAGGGTTGGCATTTGTGAGATTTGAAGATTAGGGATCAATGGGTTTTTGTCCTCAGGAATTGGTCAAGATTCAAAACCCAGAAGTGAGCTTGACCTTTTCACCCTGTATTAAGGGTTCCTACAAAATCCTGAAGCAAGAGATGCATTTGGCTAGAGATAATGAACATGACCAGTATGGCACACAGATACTTTTGGACTTCAACCTATAGAAAATGTGAAGAACTCTGAAGGATTTAAACAATGAAATAAGATGATTTAATTTGCATTTTAAAAGATTACTCTAGCTTCAGTGTCAGATATGGATTGGAGAGGGTCAAAGCTATTGTAAGGGAGATTATAGAGGCAATATCAACCAGGATAGTGAGGTCCTGCATAGTCTGAAATCAGTAATGGTAGAAATGAAAAAGAAATGGATACAAAAGATATGACAGTGAAAGAGTCAAGAAAAAAGTAATAACTATTTGGAATGGAGATAAATAAGAAAGGAATTGAGGGGTTAACCTGGTTGGTACCCATTTATACTTAGAGAAGTAGAGGGATACTACAGTAATGGAGGGAAAGGTAGAAGTGTGAAGAGGTAACAAGTTACATTTTCAGTATATAACAATGTGTACTTCAGATTTATGACTTATGTGTTAGCCTGGAACAGATGGGTGTGTGTGTTTGTGTGTGTGTGTGTGTGTGTGTGTGTGTGTGTGTGTGTGTGTATGTGTGTGTAATTAAAAGTCAAAGATAGAGTTGTATAGACATGGATTTATCATATGCAAAAACCAGATCTGTTAAAGAGACTGCTTGAAGAAAAACAACCACAACAACTCAAAAACAAAAACAAAACAAAACTAGTGGGGAGTACAGGTTAGGTCAGGCAGGGTGAAGCCCTTTATGAATCTGAAATCCTAACATCTTGTGTATTGGGTAGAAATCCTAATGGCATGGGCTGGGGCCTCTATGGATAATAGCTGCCATTTTCAATCTTACCACTGCTTAAGAATTATAGTGTGTGAACATACATCTTTAGATATTTTTGCACAATATTTCTTCCATATCATGAGGTATTTCTGCAGAATATGTAACTTCATGAGATACTAATATTTTAGAATCACATAAAAATAGAATTGACAAAGATGCTCTATGGTCAACAAAATTTTAGGAAATAATGATTGAATAAATGTGTGGGTCCATGTTCTGTCCTGCTGTGGTGCTGGGCAGAGCTACTGGAGCAATGAAACATGGGCGGGGGGGGGGGAGTGTTTAACTGCATCTCCTTGTACCACTGCTGCTTTTGGGTGTTGGCCTTAGGAAGTGCCAAGACATCACTTACAGGGTAGGAAAACAAAATATAAGATGTGGGAAACTGAAGCTAGGATTTTCTAACTACTGGGAATCCAGTCACCACTAGAGTCCCAACCAGAGGAGTTGGGAATGAAGAATTGGAGATTCCTGGGCCTGGAATGGACTTGGCCAGGACCATTGTGGGCCCATGGGCCGAAGACAATGATGAACTCAGGGCCTGGGGAAATGGGGCACTCTGGTTTAGCTTATCTGTGTAAGTCCTTAGCTTACAGTGGTTGTCCAGAAACACAGAGAGGCCTTCAATGGGAGACTTAGGCTATGGCACTGTAGGCAAAGGCCTTCTCCTTGCTCCTTTACAGCAGTTTTGAAGGAAGAGACAGTCCATGTTTATCCATACTCTTTAATGACTGTTCATTATGTAAAATGGATGCATACCAACTCTTTAGGATAGACCAGAGATTAAATACTTTTTCCCAGAGGAATGTCTAGAAAGGGAAGCTTACTGGCTAAACCCTCAGGACCTCTAGGTACCTCATTAGCATGGAGACCTCTGTTCTGGGAGACATGACAGATCTGTGGAATGTGGAGATATTTTTTCCAGCAAGAAATATAGTACAGAGCAGAGAGGCACCTACTTTTCACATAGCTACCCAGGTACTGGGGTCTTAGACCACTCTATCTTACCAAGTTTACTGACACGGTTCACTGCCCCACAGAAATGCATATATAGTTTTGTTTTAAATTTCTCAGACTATGTCTCCTCATTTGAATAAACAGCTTTCTTTAAAATCAATTTTAAATGTATTGCTTTATTAGGTCATTCTAATAATAATAGTCCAAGGCCCTGTAGTTGATACTCTTCCAATGTTAAATGCCTCCTCAGAATGTGTCAGTTTGTGTGTGGAGGAGAATAATTGAGAATTTTAGACATAATCAATTACTTAGAGTCTAAAAAGCAGAGATGCCACATCATGCTCTTAACATCACATAAATGGTCACGGGAACGCTAAGTTCTGTAACTCTGACAACTTCAAGAACTTGGTGAGATATGGATCTAAGATCTCAGCCACAAGGCTGAGTAAACCTAATGTGGTTCATTCCTAACCTGATGTTATACAGCACAAGGCAAAAGAGTAACTTTGTTATTTTTGTCAAATAATAAGAAGAGAGAAAGAGCATGAAGATAGAGGAGAAAAGTAAGAGAGGTAAAAGGGAATGTTTAGGAAATTAACAGTGACAGGGGTGTATGAGGTGATTCAAAGCCAGATTTTCCTCTCTGTCATTCTCTCCTGAATAAGAAATATATCTAAGGATTATCATGACAGAGAATGATCAGATTAACAGAGCCTCTGAACCACAAAACAGCCACAACCCAAGGATATATATATATATATGTATATATATATATATATATATATATGAAGGGCACACACACACACACACATGCACACACACATATATACATATATACACATATGTATACATGAATGTGTGTGTATATATGTATTTGTACATATACATATGTACATGTACATACATGTATGTGTACATGTACATGTATAGGTATGTGCCCAGAAGAGTTTTTACATTTTCACTTTCCAAGAAAGTTCTTTCTTGCCTGTGAACCCTGGGACCCTGACTAAGAATAGTGAGGAATAAATAAGTTATAGACACATGGGCATAGAAAGGATAGGATCTGGAAAGTTTGTACTGCTCTGATGGAAAAGCCACAGCATCTAGAAGCTCAGTGTGCGTATTATACATACTTGAGCAGGGAAGTGGTGTATACCAGCTGGTTTTATGTTAATTTGACATAAACTAGTACCATCTCAGAAGAGAAAAGCTTGGTTGAGATGACACTCTCACCAGATTGGCCTGTGGTGCCTTTTCTTATTTGATGATGGAAGTGAGGACCCATCTCTCTGTGGGCACAAGGGCTTAGGGTGCCAGCCCTAAGCCCTTGACACTCTGAAGAAGCAGGGTACAAACCATGGAGAACAATCCATTAAGCAGTACTCCTCCACGGTCTCTGCATCAGTCCCCACCAAGATTCCTTTGCCTTATGGGAGTTTGTGCTTTGACTTCCCTCAGTGATATACTGCTGTGAAAATATGAGCTGCATTCCACCCATTTCCTCTTCAAGTTTGGTTTGGTCATTGCAATTTATCACAGCAATGGAACCTCTAGTGAAGTCTGGAGGTTATTGAATACAGCTGAAAAGGAAGTTGAGATTATAGCATACAGATGAACAAGGAGGTTGGATTAAGTATATTGTTGGACAAGGAGTCAGGCTTAGCAAATCTTGCTTGGAGCCACCTATGTAGCAAAGTAGATTTCAGGTTGTAAATACCTGGAGAGAAAGCTGTGGTGGTCATTTTCTGCACACACCAAGAATACCCGCAGATGGAGCAGAGGAAAATTTTACCATCACCTGAGCCTCACCAAAGGGAAGCATGTCACTGCCCTGAGGCTTACACATTGGAGTTATGACACAGACATGTTCATATCATCAATACTTTAATTCAACCCTTCACTTGTTCCTCATGCTTCCTCATCCTTATTAGATATTTAAGATAAATCTTTACACCTACTCTAGAGTCAGTCTTATGTAGTACTCTACACAAGACTTAAGGACACTTAGAAGGAATATCGGAACAGCTACCATAAACAACAAAAGCAGAAACAATGTCTTAGCAGTTTAAAGAGACTAAAGCCTTGAAAGTTATTAAGGATCTTTCTTATAATATTAACAGGAGAAATTCATCTGATCATAAGCCCTTGTTTTTCCACAATGAGTAGAGATTATTTGGCTTATCTATGGGTATCATTATGCATCCAAACATCAAGGATGTGATTGCCAATTCTTTTATTTCTAGACCACAGGGCTGAAATACACCCCAAGTATTTGAATGGAGCCCAATGGGACTCCAGGAGGTTAGAGAAAGGTCTCCCCCAAATGGAGGATCTCACTCAAATAAACAGATGGGGAAGGATATGACCAAGCCACTGGATGAAAATCCATAGGCCTAGTAGGTTTATAATTTGATCACTCTTATCTTTATGGATGCTATTATTGAAGAGCAGACATATAGCTGCTGGGTTATTTCAATTAGGTTATTTAAAAACTAAGTGACATTTAAATACACCATGATTTTTCATTTTGACTATGCATCTCCTCTATCTGTATGCTCCCTCCCTGCTGAGCAGTCAGATTTGCCACAAAAGCTCCTCCACCAAGAAAGCCACCTAGTGCCACTGTCTCTGCAGTCAGATTCCTGTCACCTCAGTGCTTGAAGGCCAACTCCTCCTGTGGGTGAGATTAACAGTTTAGACTACTTGAAAGGAGGAAAGTGTTGAGCCTCTGCTTACTCCACATGGCCGGCCTCCCAGTCTGACCTATCCACCAGCACATATCTTGAACTCGTAGGCTTCTTGGTGTTTGTGTGTGTGTTGGTTTGGGGTGGTGATTCATGGTTCTCTTTCCTGGAAATCCATAGAACCTACTGTACATAACATAAACAATCATGAAGCTTCAATTCCTCCACGTATTTCTGTGGTCTTTCAAATTTTCCTTCAAAGCACCAACACATAACTGTGCTATCCCTAGATTTTGCTTATCTCCCAATTCACCTTCAAAATACAAATGTAACTGTTTCTAAATTACTCTTGTCTAGTATTTTACACACTTCTTTTTTATCTTTACTTTCATTTCTTCCCTTCTGTCTGCTAGCACACTTTTCATAGGGGTGCTTCCTCATCTGACCAGTGCAAGTGAGTCAGGAGTCCACTGTCCTGGATCCTATTCAGGGAGCTTTTGTTTTATTCTTTCATAGCTTTAAGAAATGATCTTATTTGGTCATCAGAATGAAGAAAAGACAAATGGAAACATAAAAGCCATGGTTAGTTGGGCTATTCTAAACTGTGATAAGAGAACTCCAGTGTTCAGAACTTCATCATGTTATATATATATATATATATATATATATATATATATATATATATATATATATATATATAGTTAAACGGGAAGGCTGTATTTTTCATACAACTGAACAAGAAAGAGGGTTTAGCTAATATTGATAGAGGTAGTCTCTGTAGAATAACAGTCTTTGGGATATAAATGTGTGTGTGTGTGTGTGTGTGTGTGTGTGTGTGTGTGTGTGTGTGTGTAAGCTATGATAGACATTTGCTGTACATGGATCAGAAGGAGGCTTTGCTGTGCCCCTGCGCCTCACCTGGGGATGTCTTGGTGTTTCCAAGGGACTGGTATGTCGGGGTTCTTGCACATGGATATTCCATGTCAGCAACCCACATTCAGTTAGGATGTCACTTGCTATTCACACTTCAGTGTTTAAAAGAGCATCTTTTGCAGAGCCTGGAGTTTCCTCTCCATCCTAAAACCAACCATGTTTGGAGAGCCCCCATATGTAAATTGGATTTTTAATAAGTAGTATACAGTTTGCCACAGGTGAACTATGGTCCCTACAGTCCTCATGATTTGTCTTACCTCCAAGGTACAAAGCCACAGTCCTGGTTTATTATTAACAACAGAATGCACTCAAATTTCATATTGGACATTGTTTTAAGTCAAC
>JADRCD010236768.1:0-25283 GCA_019843815.1 Montemys delectorum
CAAGTATCAGCTCACCCTGGGCACCATATTTCTACAGGATTAGGCACATCCTCTCTCATTGAGGTCAGACAAGGCAGCCCTCTGCTTCAAGGCCTCTGAGTCTCAGAGAGCTCCCAGGGATCCAGGTTAGTTGACACTGTTGTCTTCCTGTAGGATTGCCAATCCCTTTAGCTTCTTCAATCCTTCCCCTAACTTCCATAGGGATCCCCAACCTCTGTCCAATGCTTGGCTATGTCTCTGTCTCAGTCAGCTGATGACAGAGCCTCTCTCCGAGGACAACCATACTAGGCTCTTGTCTGCAAGCACAATCCAGCTTAATAGTCTCAGAGATTGGTGCCTGTCCATGGGATAGATCCCAAGTTGGATCTGTGACTGGTCAGCCATCCCCTCAATTTCTACTCTGTTTTTTACCCTGAATTTCTTTTAGACAAGAACAATTTATAGGTGGGTTGATGTCCATATCCCTCCACTGTGGGTTCTGTCTGACTACTGGAAGTGGTCTCTTCAGGCTCCATATCCCCACCTACATTGAGTCCTAGGAGCCTCCCAGCTCTCTGAGACTTTCTAGGTATTCCCTCCACCCCTGCAGCTGCATATTTCCATTCAAATTCCTGGCCCCCTGGGCCTTTCTCCTATGTCCCTGAATACCAGAGCCTGGCTGTATAGTATTCCACTGTGTAAATGAATCACATTTTCTGTATCCATTCTTCAGGTGAGAGAAACTTGGGCTGCTTCCAGTTTCTGGCTATTATGAATAAGACCACTATGAATATAGTGGAGTGTGTATCTTTGTGATATGGTAGAATATTTTTGGGTGTATTCTCAAGAGTGGTTATAGCTGAGTCTTCAGGTAGAAGTATTTCCAATTTTCTGAGAAACCTCCAGGTTAATTTCCAGTGTGGTTGTACAAGTTTGCAATCATACCTACATTGAAGGAGTATTCCCTTTCTCCACATCCTCACTAGCATGTGCTTTCACTTGAGCTTTGGATCTTGGTGTAAGATGGAATCTCAGGGTTGTTTTGATTTGTATTTCCATGATTACTAAGGACTTTGAACTCTTCTTTAGGTACTTCTGGGCCATTTGAAAGTCCTCTGTTGAGAATTCTCTGTTTAGGTCTGTACCCCATTTTTAATTGGTTATTTAGGGTATTTTGTATTTTGTTTTGTTTTTGGTTTTTTGGTTTTCTTTTGTTTTGGAGTCTATCTTCCTGAGTTCTTTATAAATTTTGGATATTAACCAATATCCAATGTCAGATGTAGGGTTGGTAAAATCCTTTCCCAATCTCTAGGCTGCTGTTTTATCATATTGACCATGTCCTTTGCCTTACAGAAACTTTTCAGTTTCAAGAGGTCCCATCTATCAATTGGTAATCTTACAGTTTGAGCCACTGGTGCTCTGTTCAGGAAGTTTTCTCCTGTGCCAATGCATTTGAGTCTATTTTTCACTTTTCTTCCTTTAGGTTTAGTATATCTGGTTTTATGTTCAGGTCCTTGATTCACTTGTGCTTATCTTTGTGCATGGTGATAAGTAAGGATCAATTTATATTCTTCTATATGCAGACTGTCAGTTAGACTAGCACCATTTGTTAAAGATGCTTTCTTTTTCCCACTGCATGGTTTTCGCTTCTTTGTCAAAAATCAAGAGTCTGTAGGTGTGCAAGTTTATGTCTGCATCTCTGATTCTGTTTCATTGATCAACCAGTCTGTCTCTGTACCAATACCATGCGGTTTTTATCACTATTGCTCTGTAGTACAACTTTTGGGTAGGAATGGTGATTCCTCCAGAAATTCTTTTATTGTTAAGAATTCTTTGGGCTATTCTGGGTTTTTTTGCTTTTCCATATGAAGTTGAGAATTGTTCTTTCAGTGTTTGTAAAATATTGTGATGGAATTTTGATGGGAATTACATTGAATGTGTAGATTGGTTTTGGTATGATGGCCATTTTCAGTACAGCAATCCTACTGCTCCATGAACATAGAAGATCTTTCCAACTTCTGAGGTTTTCTTGAATTTCTTTCTTCAGGGACTAGAAGTTCTTGTCATACAAATCTTTCACTTGCTTGGTTAGAGTTACTCTGAGATATTTATATATTTTGTGACTATTCTGAAGGGTGTTGTTTGCTTAATTGTATTCTCAGCCCATTTATCATTTGTATAAAGGAGGGCTATTGATTTCCTTGAGTGAATTTCATATCAGTCACCTTGCTGAAGTTGTTTATCAGCTGTAGGAATTCTCTGGTAGAATTTTGGGGGGGGGTCACTTATGTATGTTATCCTATTATCTGCAAATATTGACTCTTTGACTTTTTCCTTTCCAAGTTTTATGCTCTTGATCTCCTTTTGTTGTCTTATTGCTCTAGCTAGAACTTCAAGTACTGTATATGGAGAAAGTGAACAGCCTTCTCTTGTCTGTAATTTTAGTGAGATTGCTTCAAGTTTCTCACCATTTAATTTGATGCTGACTGTTGGCTTGCTGAATATTGCTATTATTATATTTATGTATGTGCAATGAACTCCTGATCTCTCCACATTTACCATGAAGTGGTGTTAGATTTTTGTCAAAGGCTTTTTCAACATCTAATGAAATGTTCATATGACTCTTTTCCTTTGAGTTTGTTTATATAATGGATTATATTGATGGGTTTTTGTATATTGAACTATTCCTGCACCCCTAGGGTAAAGCCTACTTGATTATGATGAATGATACTTTTGTTGTGTTCTTGGATTGAATTTTTAAGAATTTTATTGAGTATTTTTACATCACTATTCTTAAGTGAAATTGCTCTGAAGTTCTCTTTCTTTGTTGTGTCTCTTTCTTAGTTATCAGAGTAACTGTGGCTTCATAGAATGAAATAGGTAGTATTCTTTCTGTTTCATTTTTGTGGAATAGTTTGAGGAGTATTGATATTAGCTCTTGTTTTCTCTATTTTTAATCGATTGATTTCAGCCCTAATTTTGATTATTTCCTGCCTTCTACTCCTCTTCATTGTGTTTGCTTCTTTTTTTTCTAGATCTTTCAGGTGTTCTGTTAAATTGCTGGTATGAGAACTTTCTAATTTCTTTATATAGGCATTTAATACAATGACCTTTCCTCTTAGCAATGTTTTCATTATGTCCCATAAATTTGGGTATGTTATGACTTTTTTCTCATTAAATTCTAGAAAGTCTTTAATTTCTTTATTTCTTCCCTAACCTAGAAATCATTGAGTAGAGAGTGATTCGGTTTTCATGAGTGTGTAGCCTTTCTGGTGCTTGTGTTGCTTTAATCTTATAGTAGCATGATAAGATACCAGCCATTATTTTAATTTCTTGTATCTTTGGTGACTTGCTTTGAGACTGACAATATGGTCAAAATTTGGGGGAATGTATTATGAGGTGCTAAGAAGGTATATTCTTTTGTGTTTGGGTGAAATGTTCTGCAGATATCTGTTAAATCTGCACGATTCATAACAACAGTTATTTTCATTTTCTCTATGTTTATTTTTTGTTTGGATGACTTGTCATTGGTGAGAATGGGGTGTTGAATTCTCCCATTACAAATGTGTAGGTTTAATGTGTCATAGAAGCCTTATCAGTGTTTCTTTTATTAATGTGGGTGCCCTTGTGTTTAGGACATAGATGTTCAGAATAGAGATATTATCTTGCTACATTTTTTCTTATGATGAGTATGAAGTGTCCTATCCTGTCTCTTTTGATTAATTTTGGTTGTTAGACCATTTTATTAGATATTAAGATGGCTACTTCAGCTTTCTTCTTGTGTCCATATTTTTGGAAAACCTTTTTCCAGCCCTTTATTCTGAGGTAATGTCTATATTTATTGTTAAGATATGTTTCTCACCGGGCGGTGGTGGCTCACACCTATAATCCCAGCACTTGGGAGGCAGAGGCAGGTGGATTTCTGAGTTCAAGGCTAGCCTGGTCTACAGAGTGAGTTCCAGAACAGCCAGGGCTACACAGAGAAATCCTGTCTCAAAACAAACAAACAAACAAACAAAAAAGATATGTTTCTCTTGTATGCATCATAATGATGGGTCCTCTTTCTGCATCCATTTTGTTAGCCTGTGTCTTCTATTGGTGAATTGAGTGCATTGACATCAAGAGATATTAATAACCAGTGGTTGCTAATTCCCGTTATTATGATGTTGTTGGTGTTAGTGTGTATGTAGAGAAGCAAGGAAAGTTCACCCAGAGTTAGTGTCACAAGTGGTTATAAAATTCTTGATGTGGGTGATGGAAACCAAACTCAGATTCTGAGCAAGGCCAGCACATGCTCATAACTGATCTATCTTTCCATCACTTTTCCATGAAACTTTTTGCTATATATACTAACTAATTCAGGAAATCATAAAAATTAGAAAATAACCCTAGAATGCTTCACAGTTAGGTTGTCTGCTTTCTCTTTGCTATGTTTTTGGGTTTGGACCACCCCCATTGGCCCATATGTTAAAATCTTAGTCTTCAGCAAGGTGCTACTGAACACTGGTGGAAGCATTAAAAGATGGGGCATAGGGAGAAGTTTGGGCCCCAAATAATAAGGCATTGGAAGAGATACTAGGTTTTTGGCCCCTTCTATCTTTCTCTTCCTACTTCCCAGCCAACATGAAGTCACCAGCTTACTTCCTATGAATTTCTTTCCCAATGTGCTCTGAGGACACATGAATAAAGTGAACACTGGGCCTTTAAATAACATATTATATTGCATCCACTCATTATTTATTTTTATTTTATTTTATTTTGTCTGTATTTTACTGTACCTTGCATCTTAACCCAAGGTCTCACATGTATTAGGCAAATATTGCAATCCGGAGATACAACCCAATTTCCACAAAGGGCTTTTGAAAGGATTAGTTTTCTCAAACACATCCTTTTAAGAAATAATTTCATGACCAGCTATGAATTGCTAGAAAAAAATAGATCCATCAATCTTTGTAATGTGATTTTTAATAATCTGATTAGGGTTATCAGTAATGTAAACTAAATGATCAGATTGTGACAGGAGTAAATAAAGAAGGAACTAGGAGATGACAGATGAGGGAGAAGTCTAATCTCAGAAGCATCATGACTGAAATAAAAACAGTTAATAACTCCTATATATAGACATGCACACATCTTGTTCATAGATAGAATTATTATTTCAATATAGCACAACCACAATATATATTTTCAGCTCTAAATACCCCCAACATCAAAACATAAATTCAACAGAATTAAATAGTGTTTAAGGCATAGGTTTTAAAGCTATTTGAAGATATATAGGAAATATACTTCCCTTGATATAAGAGAAAATGTTGTTTGCAAATGAAGAAAGCTTTATTGTTCAGTGTAGGGGTTTTATAGAAGTGTATCCTGGGAAAATCTTAAGTCCTACACCAACCCTCAGAAAATGTTATCAATAATTATTTTTATTATAAGTAAAAGTAATTATTGAGGTTCTTAGAGATGAGGGTTCCTACTGTATGTCTCATAATTCAAAACTCATCAACTGTACATTCTGTTAATGGCCTTGCACAGGGCAGTCAAAAACTCTTTATAGCTTAGTTTTCAATTCTCCATCATTCTTGAACTTAGGACTTCTGTGTGCATCTGTGCACTCACTTTCCATCTTAGTGAGCTTCATCTCTGCAGGTCCAGTTTCTGAAGAGTCGATGTCCCCAGGGAGACAGAACTTCCTTATAAGTATTACAATAATGAATGCCGGGAGATAGCTTGATCCTCTTAATGCTACAGGCAATCCAAGAAAAATGTTCCTATTGAAAAGAACTAATCTGTATTAAATCTTTATGTTTAGGGATGTAAATTTGTGTATTATTAAAGATCATTTACGCTTTGAAGAAAAATGTCAGGCAATTATTTTCTCATGTTCTTTATGTAATCTACTTTGCCGATTCCTATTTATTCTGTTGTTTGTTTGATTGTTTTGTTTTTGGTTTTTTGTTTGTTTATTTGTTTGTTTGTTTTTCAAGACAGGGTTTCTCTGTATAGCCCTGGCTGTCCTGGAACTCACTCTGTAGACCAGGCTGGCCTCAAACTCAGAAATCCGCCTGCTTCTGCCTCCCAAGTGCTGGGATTAAAGGTGTGCGCCACCACTGCCCAGCCAGTTTATTCATTTTGTTTGTTAAAATGTAGAAATTTTCTCACTATAGAAATTTAAGTATATTTTCTCCATGTTTCTAATGACTCATTTTCCATTGTAAACTTGCCTAAAGTTATGATCACTTTTGAAATATGTACCTGGGTATGTCTATAAGGATGCTTTCAGAAAGTTGTTTCTGATGATGAATTTCCACCATATAAACACTGTACACTGCTCTTCTAGCACTTGGTGAGTATGCAACATGATCAGACTCATATCAAGTTATGGAAACTTTTGCTTTCTATTTCGTTTGCTTAAATTTTGATCAGACATATATAAAACATCATGAGATCACTTCTCAAGTTTTTCTCCTACTCAACAATTGTATGCTTTGTTCTACTAGTAGATTTTTGAGATATGGAAATCCTTTAATGTCTAAAATAATTTCTATTAGTCAGTTTTGTATATGAGAACATTCAATTTGTTCATTTTCATGTGTAATTTTGCATACAAAGTGATCAATCTGTTTTAATTTTTTATTATTTTTTAACAATGTATATGTGTTAAATCTCTGTGATAATTTGTGTTCATACGTCCTAGATACTTATGAGTTTGAGTAACAAGATTTTGTCTTCTGCTCAATGTGAGATATGGGAATTGAATTCGTGATCACTGCATGGTTGATATGTGCGCTGAAGCACTGAGTCATCTTTTTAGCCCCAGATTCTTTCCTTCTGTTGAATTTGTCCAGGTAAGCATGAAGACCGTGCAAGCTTCCTGGAATGAGTTAGGGAAGTTTTCCTTTCACTATTTCTTACAATAACTTGTATACTGTTGTAAACATTTGTTACTTGTAAATTGGATAAAATATGCCTTAAAGTTTCTGGTCTTTCTATGTTTAGGAAATACATATTTTTAATATATACATTTCTAAATAACTATGAAAGTGCTATTTCAGGTTCTCAATACACTGAAATCTGGTATGATGGGTTGTTTTGTCAATTACATATCATCTAGAATCTCCTGAGAAGTAAGTTTCAGTGAAGGCCTATGTGGATTATGTTGGCCTGTGAACATGTTCATGAGATATGATTTTGATTACAGTAATTGAAGTGAGAAGACACAGATTCCAGTGGATGGCACCATGATTTTGGCAAGACATCCTAGACTACGTAAGTGTCAAGAACCATCAAGAAGTTAAAAACTAGCAGGTGATCTTTCTAAGATGGATTCACCTTGGGTTAAAATCTACTACAAATTTGTTCCTGCAGGCAAGGCCAGGGAGAATCTCATTTTAGGAACGATTCCTTCTATGAGTATGCTTTCATATATATATATATATATATATATATATATATATATATATATATATATATATTCACTAGGTATTAGCCTATTCTTTTGAGCAGATCTCTGCAGAACTATGAAGATGTACCATCTTGTAGTGATACTATACAAATAAAGGACCTCTTAATTCTTAGTAATGATTCTATAAGAATTCCTAAAATTATATTAGTAATTATTAAGTTCTTTTATAACAGGATTGTTATTAATGTTCTTTTTGATGTCAAAACTGCATTGAGAACTCTGCTACTTTCCAGATGTCAGGAGTTAAATACTTCTGAGTCAACAAGAAGTCATCTGCACCTTAAAGAACATATTCCAAGAGGTTATAAAACCATTAACCAACGCTCTCAGCAATAAAGGAACCTCTAGCAGAATCACTATCACAGACCTTAAGCTGTACTACAGAGTAATTGTGATAAAAAACTGCATGGTATTGGTACACTGACAGGGAGGTAGATCAATGGAATAGAACTGAAGACCCAGAAATGAACCCACAAACCTATGGCCACTTGATCTTTGACAAAGGAGCTAAAACCATCCAGTGGAAAAAAGACAGCATTTTCAACAAATGGAGATGGCTCAACTGGCAGTTAGCATGGAGAAGAATGGAAAACAATCCATTCCTATCTTCTTGTACAAAGCTCAAGTCCAAGGGGATCAGGGACCTCCACATAAAACCAGATACATTCAAACTAGAAGAAAAGAAAGTGGGGAAGAGCCTCAAGCACATAGGCACAGGGGAAAATTTCCTGAACAGAACACCAATAGCTTGTGCTCTAAGATCAAGAATTGACAAATGGGACTTCATAAAATTGCAAAACTTCTGTAAGGCAAAAGACACTGTCAATAGGACAAAACAGCAACGAACAAATTGGGAAAAGATCTTTACCAATCCTATATCTGACAGAGGGCTAATATCCAATGTATACAAAGAACTCAAGAAATTAGACTCCAGAGAAACAAATAACCCTATTAAAAAATGGGGTACAGAGCTGAACAAAGAATTTCCAAATGAGGAATGCAGAATCTCTGAGACATTGGAACAAGAAACTGTAATGTTAAAATTGCCTTGGAGGCCCTAAGATGTTTAAGATGCTAGAGCCATGAGATATTTGCTGAAGAATGCTGCTAACAGGGAGTGGAACCAACCCAGGAAGAAGAACTTTGTGGTAGTCAACAAAATGAAAGAGGGATTGAAGATCTGAAGATAACAGACATCAGACGTGGAGATGCAGAGTTTGGAGGTTGTCCAGCTGGTTTCTTGTCTTGCTTTGAGAATTACAGTTAAGTGATTGGATGAATCTCAGAAGAGACTTTCAACTTTGGAGTTTTAACACTGTTGAGATTGCTATAAACTATGGGGACTTTTGAAAGTTGGACAAAATGTATTGATTATGGTATGTTTAGGTAAGGCCTCCACAGATTCATATGTATGTAACTATAGATGTTTAAAACCATATAGCATTCTGAAAATGAAGCCATATGTAATCTTAGCACTCAAGACATGAAAGGGGAATGTTATATAAGAATTTTATGCTGCAAAAGCAAGTCTCAAAGTTATACTTACCTGAATCTATTTATATCATATATCCTGCATGCCCCTGGCTCACCACATTTCTGAGCTCCCCAACGTAAACAAGTTCTGTCTAACAAAGCTCCAAAGTAAATAGGTGTCAGAATGCCAGCTGCAATGAAAAGAAAGGAAAAGCAAAAACAAATCAACAACTACAACCAAAACCCTAGCCTACTGATAAGACAAAAGCAAAAAGAGAGATGTATAATTGTATTTGGAAGTACTTCAATTCTACTATTTTTTAAATCAATATAAAAAATTATGAATCAAATGCCCTAAGCTCACTTTTGTGAAATATCAGTTAATGTAAAGTTTTTAAATCATAACAGATGAAAGCTGTGTATAAGATCCTAAAAACAACATTCCTTGAGTTCATAATCTTGATTCTCACATTTTTTTAAAAAGTATTAGTTTTCTGTACACCCAACTAACAAACCATTTCCTTATTATTTATTCTTAAATCTTCCAAAAGATGAAAGGTGTAATTATGTTTAGATAAAGTCTTTAAAGATAAGAGGAAACACTTTTCATCTCTTCAGTTACTTCATTCTCTGACTAATTATAAGTAGCCAGTTCCAAACACTTGTAACCTGAAGTTTCAGTGAAGTGGGCACAGCACACCCATGTTAATAATGTTAATAAATGCCACAAGGTCATGATGCTTTTTGAATGTGGACATTTGGGGTATTGCTGATCCAGGGACAAATTATCTTTACATTTTTACTGATTATTCATTGCCCCATCCCTGTTTCTGACCTTATATCTATATGACTATCACATGAACCCTTTAGTGATATCTTGACTTAAGAGGTCTCTAGTTTCAACTTTGACCTACTCAAACACTAAGAAGGCTATCAGATAGCATCCGAGCCTATAGCACAGAACTATTTGCTTTGCTGTAACTGTACTACCTGACATTCCCATAGATAGGTTTGAGAAGAATCTAGTTTATGGATTCTTTCATTCTCTAAGTATAAACATCATGAAACTGTCTTCATATTGTAACATGTTGTTTGAAAGATGTGAATTTGCCGGGCGGTGGTGGCACACGCCTTTAATCCCAGCACTTGGGAGGCAGAAGCAGACAGATTTCTGAGTTCGAGGCCAGCTGGTCTACAGAGCAAGCTCCAAGACAGCCAGGACTACACAGAGAAACCCTGTCTTGAAAAAACAAAAAAAAAATAAGATATGAATTTGTGTTCCTATATTATGGTCACTTCTAGAATAAATCTTTATTCCATTTGTGGTGAGAGTTCTGTTTTGGGTTGACAAGATATTTGCTATCTTCATATTCAGAGAAAAGTAATTTGTTTACTAAGCACTTAATATTGCTCTGATATGTTGGGAAACTCTTTATACCAAATATTCTTATGCAAAATGCATGTAGTCCAACTCCAAGAGACTTCTCTTCAGACTTGATACACCTGAAAAATAACACAAATACATACATAAAAGTTCACCATGCCACTGCATATCTGCCCTGGCAACCTTTTCATGACAGTGGTAGTTCATGATTCTCATGGTTAAGCTTTTCATGCTGAAGTGAGAATGATACATACTTAAGTCTCTCAAGTGCACACAGAAGAGAAGAATAAGGACCTCTGAAAGCTGTCCTCTGACCTCCATCTATCTAAAGCAGGGCTGGGCTCCTTAACAGTTAGAGATTGTCTGCTAACCTAGATGACTAATTTTCTGGTTTCCTTGGTAACCGCCACTCCATACCCACCATAAAGGACCCAAACCTTTGAAAGTACAAACCAATTAAATTATTCTTGCCTTAAGTTGCTTGCAAGCATTTTGTCATGCTGATTTTAAAAAAGCTAGTACATGCCGGGCTGTAGTGGCGCACGGCTTTAATCCCAGCACTTGGGAGGCAGAGGCAGGGGGATTTCTGAGTTCGAGGCCAGCCTGGTCTACAGAGTGAGCTCCAGGACAGCCAGGGCCACACAGAGAAACCCTGTCTCGAAAAACCAAAAAGAAAAAAAAAGAAAGCTAGTACATGTCATATAAATATTTGAGATATTGTAAATGCCGTTCCACAGATAAACAGAGAAAGAATCTATCATGTAAGCTATAACATTAAGAAAACTAGTATGCTATATGGAATTAGCAACTATAGACCCTTGTCTCTTCTAAGATGATTTTGATAATTATATACAAAAGACCTACAAACAAGTCAGGACAATAATTAAAAAATACTTTTAGAAGTAAGAAGTCGTCTTGGAATGTGATATATTTCCACCAAATACTCCATTGTGTAAGGAAAGCATAATATAAACAACCGTTGGGATTTAATTTTGGAAGCAATTCCACAAAAAAATTAAAGAAAACACAACAAACTAGAAGAATAATGATAGCAGGCCAACAGAAGCACTGGGTTGTCCATCATTTACATTGCAATCTTCAAATGCACAAGAGAAAAGAAATACAAGAAAAGTATCTTGAACAGGCCTTACATTACATCAAGAAATCACACATTAGGGCCTACAAGATGGCTCAGTTGGTAAAGTTACTAGCCGACTGATTGACAAATTGATTTCAATACCTGATGTAAACAGAACCGAACCAGCTCCTGTGAGCTGTCCTCTCTATTCAACCTGCATGCCATAGCATACACATACACACACACACACACACACACACACGCACACACACACTGAGAGAGAGAGAGAAAGAAAGAGAGAGAGAGAGAGACTCATGTACACACAAAATTTTTCAAATACTCATACTTTAAAACACCAATGAAGCATGATATATATATATAGTGGAAAAGTCAACTTTCACTAAGATAATTGAGAAAGAGAGTAAAGGGTGGAAATGGGACTAGGTGTGCAGTAAACGTGAGAGTATGCTTGGAGGTTCTAATGGGAGAGTTCAGCTGGCCACATGTCCTTCATTTGTGACCATTCTCCTCCATGAGGAAAAATTCTTATTAATTGAGCATACAGCTTGGGAACTGAGGTACCTGGAATGGTCAGGAGGAAAGGAGACACCATTCAACCACATCAGCTGAATCTGCCCGGCAGGTGATGGACTGACAGATGTGACAGCCAAATGTCCCTCACTTGGAATAATAAGTCTTAAGAATTAGTAGTATTTGGTGCCTTTATATTTCTATGAATGGATGAAACAAAGCATATACCACATCTCCAATACCACATCATGCAATTGAGTATGAATATAAAAGTGTTGGGGTATGTGGTGTGAAGGTGTATCTCTGTCCTTCCTTGCTTGCCTAAGGCATTCTCTGATTGGGTTTAATAAAGAGCTAACTGCCCATAGCTAAGCAGAAAAGGGAAGGTGGGACCTCTGGGCTGAGATTTGGTCTCTGGGAACAGAAGCAGAGAAGTGGCGATTTGTCAGCAGGATCCAGAGATCGATCATGTGAAGTCCTGGGACTAAGTAAGAATAAGGTAAAGAACTAACCATGTGCAGGACCATGGGCTAGGATAATAAGATTAAGTTAAATGAACCAGCTGGGTAATATCCCTAGCTAAAGGCCTAAGCTATAGTAAAAACATGAATAAGTCTCTGTGCCATTATTTAAATGCTGGCAGACCCAGAAAGTCCAGCAATATTTGGTATCCAATGTGGTAGCAAGAAATCCAAGCTTAGGACACTAGATTCAGGCATTAAGTAACAAAAGTCCCAGCTGATAAGCCGGGGGGCGGGGAGAAGGTTTTCCTATTAGCCACAAGCTGCTCTGTGCCAGTGGCACCCCACTCAGACAGGAGGCACAGCCCTTGAAGTGTGAGTAGGGCTCCAGAGACTCGGAGCATAGCTGCTGCAGTTTCCCACACCTGGAGCTCAGCCATGCAAAGGCAGGGCTGTGAGTTGGAGGAAGGGTTGAGAAATCTGGAGAGGCTAGGGACTCTACAAGAAAACCAGCAGAATCAATTAACCTGGACCTTTGGGAGCTCACATTGATTGAACCACCAACCAAAGGACATACAAGGGCTAGACCTGGGCACCACCCCATATGTAGCAGATTGCAGCTTGGTCTCCATGCAGGTCAGGTCCCCCCAAAACTGGAGCAGGGGCTTACCCTGGTTCTGTTGCCAGCCTGTGAATCCTGGTACCCTAACTGGGATATCTTGACTGGCTTCAGTAGGAAAGGATGTGCCTATTCCTGCAGTGACTTGAGGGGTCAGGATTCATTGTGCGAAAACAAAACAAAACAAAACAAAACAAAACAATATCAGGTGTTTCTTAAATTCTTGCCAAAATATTTCTACTCATATGGGTTTTCCACAGGACAAAAATTATTGCTCAGATATAGCCAATATTTGGACAAAGACTATGAAGATCTACCTAAAAGACCCTTGCTTCTTGAGTCCCTACCAAGAAATTGCCACTTGTATAACTATCCTAAGAGAAAGGGGCTTCCTGTGCTAATGTCCTCCTGGGTACAGAGGGATGGCCTGTGAAACTGCCACTAACTCCTGTGGAGGGAACACCTGTGAACCTGGTGGCACCTACTATAAAGACAACTTCTCTGTATCTGCCTTGCTGGATATTCTGGAAGGTTCTGTGAGACAGATCAGAATGAATGGCTTCCAGCCCTTGCCACATGGGGCTGTATGCCAGGATGGAATCCATGGCTATCCCTGCTTCTGTGTGCCTGGATACCAAGGCAGGCATTGGGACTGGGAAGTGGATGAATTTGTATCTCATTTCTGCATTACTGAGGCTGTATGCCTCAATGAGATAGGAGGATACACGTGTGTCTGTCCTCAAGAGTGTTCTGGTAGAAACCGAATCGGAAATTGATGAATGTGGACCCCAGCCATGTCTACACGGCGCCAAGTATCAGCGTGCTCCTGGGGCTTGCCTCTGTGATTGTGCACCCAGATTCCTTGGAGAAAACTACAAACTCGACTTTGATGAATGTGCCAAGTCAGCCATGTCTCCATGGAGGGCTATGTGTTAATGGAGAAAATAACTACTGCTGTGGATACACAGGGACTTGGATGCCTCTTTGTTGGTCAGAGCCTTATCACAATGATGCAGCATGTGAAGACACTGTTGGCAGCTATATTTGTTACTGCTGGCCTGGATACACAGGGACCCTATATGAGGTGGACATAAGTAAATGCAGTAACAACCCTTGCCTTTTAGGAGGGAATATGCCAAGCTGTCCTCAGAAGATCACAGAGCACAGGAACACAGAGCAGACCTGCTTTCCTCCTTCAACTACCTTGGAGCTTCAGGCTGTGTTTGTATCTGTCAGTCTGGATTCAAAGTCACAAGCCTAGCCTAGCATAACTGTTCTCTGAGAGGTTCCACTTAGCAGCTGACTGAAATAGACTCAGAGACCAACAGCCAAACATTAGGCTAAGCTCTGCAAGTCTTGTAGAAGAGTTTGGGGGCATGATTGAGGAACCAGGAGGGCTATTGATTCCACAAGTTAGTGTCAATTAACTGTCCAAAACGACACACACACACACATTCTTTTATCCTTAGTAAGGAGAGAAAATAGGAGAAGACAGGAAGAAACATTCAAGCAAACTTTAAGTTACTATTAAATTTAGAAGGGCTTAGTATAAATGTCTTAATAAAAGTATCTTAGGGAATTGAGATTGTAGGAACCATGTCTCCAAGGGCCTTACCTGAGAAAAGAAACTTTTTTAAATGACAAAAACCAAACCAAACCAACCAACCAACCAACCAACCAAACAAACAAACAAACAAAAACGTAAATGACATCAGTGAAGTGGTTCAATGTGTAAAAATGTATGGTCCAATTTCAGTCCCCAGAACCCATAAACAAACATAGGATATTAAAATAAAGATGACCAAAGTGGTGGCATAGAGCTGCACTGCCAGCATTCCCACAGTGAAATTGAAGGTAAAAACAGAACTGCTTGGGAACTTGAGGGCCAGGTGCTGAAGTACTCAGGCAGCACAGCAGGAGAAATACTAGAGAAATACTAGCAGGAGAAAGAAGACAGTGGAATCCCCAACATTGTTTTCTGACATCCTGTGTTCTTAGAGGCACACAGCAGAGAGAATGCATGTGTGCGCACGTGTACACACACACACACACACACACACACACACACACACACTCACATGCTCACATTACTAAGAGAAAGGGGAAACTAAATGAAGGAGTTATTTATTACCTCAGAAAAACCATGTATCCAGGTATGGCTGAAAGTGAGTATAAGACACTGAGAACTACTGACAGGATTAAAAAGTACTGCAGCTTGTTAGCACACTCAGGGCCTTTGCTGCACAGCCCCAGGACTGCAGATGAGTTTCTTGATGACCGAATGCAGCTGCAATTTTGAAACACCTGTCAAAACAAACAAACAAAAACAAGAAACCAATATCCTATTTAAAAGGGAAAACTATTGGGCTTAAACCTTCAGTATCTTCTGCACAGGCTGTTGAATCCAAATGGAGAGTGCTGGGTCAATGCTATGACTCCGAGGAAGAGCCCTCACCTGGGGTAATGCAAACCTGAGTTCAGGCACAAATACCATTGAATTAAAATCACTATTTGTCCTTTTTATTTACATTTCTCTTTTTTCTTTGGTATCTCACAATTCTACCATAAAATATAAAGAGAGATATTTTTAATGGTACCATTTTTTCAAATTTATCAAATAAATTTGCAAAATTTAAATTATTCTAAATACACCCTTTACTTTTGATATCTATTTGGTTGTTTGGCATTTCTTGTATATGTATGTGTATCTGTGTGTGCATGTGAGTGCATTTGTGTGTTTAAATGTGGACAGGAATGTGCCATGGATTCCATGTAGAATTCAGGAAATAAATTATGGAAGTTAGTTCTCTCTTTGTAACACCCTATTGGTCCCAGTATATAATTCTACTGCAAAGGGTTGGTGGAAAATGTCTTTTCCTACTCAGCCAACTTTATAGTCTACACATAATAAATATTAAATAAAAATAAATGAATATGGCTTTCTTTTGTTTTGATGTTAGTATTAAGTGCTAAAACAAATTGTATTTCAGAATGTTAGTGGAATAGTTAGGTGCTTACTAATAAAGTCATGTCTCCCCAAAAAAAGAGTTTAATTAAACATATATTTTTATAATTTTATAAATATATAAAATTTAAATAAATAAATTATGTTCCCAGGTCTGATTAAGAATGCAAATTTATATTTCACATATTTTCTGAATAGTCATTATTTCCAGGTCTGACTAAGAATCAAAATTTATATTTCACTTTGATTACCAATCAACTCTCAGGATTATAATATGTTTGAGGCGAGACAAATGTGTGACAATTTATGATGCTAAACTGTCATGATGAGGGGCTGGGGAAGGGGAACAGTTAGTGATGACCTGCACAAGCATGAGGACCTGAGTTCTCATCCCAGCACACATGGGAAAAATGCATGCAAGAGGATGTGCTTGCAACACTGGATCTGAAGGTCGGAACAGGCAACTCCCTGAGACTCACTTGCCAGGCAGCCTAAATGAACTAGCAAATTCCAGGCCAGTAGGAACCTATGTCAGAAGCACAAAGTGCTTGGTCCTGAGAGTCAACAGCTGAGGTGGCCTTCTGGCCTCCATATGTACAGGTACCTGCACACATGCACACACACACACACACACACACACACGCACACACACACACACACACACACACACACACACACACACACACACACGCATAAACACACGCGTGCACACACACACATTATACATACATTCATACATACATACATACATACATACATACTTATACTCACAAGATAATTAAATAAATAAGCAAACAAATAAATAACTCAAAGAAGTTTGTGATATGAAAAGCTAAGTTTCTGTCCATCTCAACTCTATGACACCCTATCACAACAAGGAGCAGATTCTATCCAGAGTAATTTAAAGTTTTAATTTTAGTGTTGATTGATGTGTAGGCTTCCGTATCTATGTGTATACAAACAGGTGCACATGAGTGCCTGAGGCAAGTAGAAGAGAGTATCAAATGGTCTAGAGCTGCCTTATGTGGGATCTGGGAACTAACATGTCTTCTGAAAGAGCAGCGAGAGCTCTTTACAGCTGAGCTAGCTCTCCAACTGGATCAGAGCATTTTAAATCAAGTCATTTGACTAATGGTCTCTACTGTTTTGCAATTACAAAATAATGCTCAGACTCTGTCAAGGTTTTAAATGATATCTAGGAGTTGTAAAGTCAAGTAGGCATATACTGAGTAAATTGAATTGGTTTTAAAAATATTAATCTACTATTAATCTACTAAACATATTAATCTATTTTAAGCAAAGACTACTTTTTCCATTTTAGCAGATGTAGGCTTAGGTCATGGCACATGTTGATACTGTACGGGAAATGTCATCCCACACACTGAAAGGATTCTTACCATGTTGGTTCCAGCTCCAACAGACTCCTCACAGCCGGCAAGGCAGGCTGACATGTACGCTAGGCCATTGTCCCCACACACTGGATCCCATGTGTTTGTTAAGCAGCTACACCTTGTGTTGCAGTCAGCAAGGACATTATTTTCCACATATAGAGGTTTCTGAACTCTGAAATAATTTGAAATAATGTTATAGATACTGAAAGCCCACACATGTTTATTTTCTTTTCCTCATCTCAGTATGTGCACACACACTGAGAGAGAAACATTTTTTCTTCTCGCTCAGAACAGAAAATAAAATTAGACAAATATCTACATGTAGTCTTTATACTGTGTTTTTCACAGACAATTATCTCTTTCAGCAGTCACATGATTCAAATCAGCTGACATATATAATTTATTAGAATTTTATGTTTGAAATTATTTAAATCGTATTATTCTTAAGGGTTTTGAAAGAAATATTACTTTTAATATCTCTCTGTGTCTATATCTCTGTCTCTTTACTTATCTCTGTCTCTGACCCTGTCTCTTTCTCTCTCTCTTTCTCTCTCATGTGTATGTCTGTGTGCACATGTACAACAGCATGCATGTAGACATTAGTAATAATTTTCCACCTTGTTTGTGACACAGTCCTGATTTTTTATGCTGCAAAGCCTGAGTAACAGGCCCATTAACTTTCAGGGTTTCCTGACTATGCTGGTCAACTCCCAGTATGTGGAATGGAGTCACAGATCCCCAACAATGTCAAGCTTTCCATGGGTTCTGGGCATCTGAATTCAAAACCTCCTGCCTGCTCAGCAAGCACGTTCTTACTGAGTCATTTGCTCAGACCTTTGAAAAAAGCCTGCAAGTATACGCTTTATTTAATTTAAACTGATTGGCTGACTACGTGAATAGGCCCTAAACAGAGTTTTAAATTTCCTATGCTAATACAGAATATGAGCAGAAACCCCTTAAAATACAAAATAGAAGACCACAAAGTATATGAACAACTATACCAGTGACATATAAAAATATACATTAATTGACTAACCATATATTAGATTCGATTATGCTAAATCTGAGCCTACTGTTAAAACCTCTGAAGGGTTGTTGGCCTGTAAGTCAACTTTTAAAGCTATTTCACAGAGGAAGTTTAAATACCTGGACAGTTTAAACTAAAAGCTCCAGGTTACTTTCCTTTATTACAATTTAAAGCTGACTAAGATATCACCATGACTACCATTACAGTATATGGAATCAAAACCTGATTCACATCTCCAGTCCTCTTTTAATAAGCTTACACATAGTGTGGGATGGTAAAAGATTGACGGATGGGAGAAAAATACAAACTAGCCATGGATCACTGCCATTAATTCATAATAAAGTGATCTGGTGATGCACAATCCTTGAAAGAAATTAACTAGAAATTGTGAAAAGGTTATAATCTTTATTAAAAAAAAAAAAACAGCATACCCTTCATAATAGATAGTTAAACCAGAAACTGGGAAATTATCACACGTAATCAGAAAGTTACAGCAACCAAGAAGACATTCAAACAAGGACAGGCAGAATGCTAGATATGCAGCTTTCTTGACAGTGATCTTGAATTTCTTCATAATGAAGCCAGCAATTAAATATCCAGTGCATATTGCAGGTAAGGAATAAATGCCTATAAATGTAAGTAAAATGGTATTTATAAAGACAGCAAAAAGTAAATATTATAAATTTTTCTAATATATCTTACTTAAGAAACTATTTAGTTCTACTCTAGTATACAGCAATTCTAACCCCTACTCACTCCAATATCACATACAAAGGTGTTCTCAAATGTCCCGTAACATCAATTTTAAAAGACAGTTAGCATTTATTTAATCATTTGCAGCAGGTTATAAACACCTTATGAGCCTTACATATGATATTAAATATTTTATGCATTTCTTTCCACTCTGTTTTTTGGAAATTTGATTTAGTTTCTGGTGGCTTTGAAAGTTGTAACTGAGTCTATACTTTCCAAGTATAGAACATTTTGTGCATAGTTGATACTGCCCAGCATTCTTCCCCCAACTCTCCTTGAACAGCCAAAAATCAAGAAGAAAAGGGGGGAAGAGAAAATTCCAGCTAGGTTGCATCCACACAACACTAGCACAAGGCTTAGAAGAATGCAACCATCCTTTGCAGCTTCCCCCAATTTCATGCTCTATATCTGAAGGTGAGGACTAGCTTTGCATTTTTAGAAACTCTAGACAACATGGATGCAGGCAGCCTGTGATCTTTAGTTTTCAAGGGTAAAGAAGGATCCTTGGCTTCAGTGTACTAACAAGAAGCCTGTTGTGGTGGTGCATGCCGGTAGGATTTGCTGAAGGAGGCAGAGGCAGGAAGATCACAAGTTCAAGGCCAGCCTGGGCTACACATTTTGCCAGGCAGTGGTGGACACACCTTTAATCCCAGCACTTGGGAGGCAGAGGCAGGTGGATTTCTGAATTCAAGGCCAGCCTGGTCTACAGAGTGAGTTCCAGGACATCCAGGGCTACACAGAGAAACCCTGTCTAAAAAAATATAAAAATAAAATAAAGAAGAAGAAAAAGAAAAATGCAGAGTGTGACAGTACACACTTCTCAGACTACAAGGGGACCAAAGGACTGAATTAGAAGGAGTGTGGAGAGCAAGCATAGAACCCAGATGTAAAATGTGGAAGTAAGACACAACCTCTCAGGACTTCCCCCAAGATTGCAATAACTATAACGATTTCCCATTTTGATTGCAGAGAGATAAGAAAGTGCTTTCTGGCTACTTCTTTTCCCTACTCTCTCTTGATTTCCCTGGAGTCTGGAAAGAAGAAATTTACAAGAATATCCTAAGAAATTGCACTTCATTTTAATCTCCTAGTCACATTATTTAAGTGTTTATCATGCCCTTGGTATAGTGTTTACCATGCTATCATGGAAGAAGGAAGTTCTATAAAGTTCTATAATGAAAGTACATACCTACGAGGAAGATGGTCTCTGCAGTAGATTTTCCATATTCCTGTTCCAGATACTTAGGCATGAAGCTAAATGAACTGTTAAATGAATTGACCTGGAGCACACTTGTAAGGATGAATAGCATGTAAATCGGGTTGCAGGAGAGGCTCTTCATAAATGGAAAGAAATCTGAAACAAGAGAATATAGAGACCATAAAGCTAACTTGGCAATTTGTGTCTAGTGTTCTCCTAAAAATTTCACAGATTCTGTGCTGCAACACAAATATATTTGGTAAATTTTCACCCCTTTGAAGTTAAAATTCTGTAACACTGCTTAAGTTACTTCTGGAAATTAGTGACAAAACTGGCTATATGAGAGCCAAAGCTTACATCCCACCCATACCTTGGCACAGGGTAGAGCTGGCCCTCCAGACACCCTTCCATACTCAGAGACAACTTGACTCCTAGAGGTCCATTATAATCAGGCTTATAGATGAAACATGCCCAGCCCCAATACCTGGCCTAACTGGGACCCCCACAGGGTCCAACAGAGGTGGACACTATCCACCCTGCCAGAAAAAAAAAACATCTAGGATCAACAATTGATAAAGGAAACCTCATGAAACTGAAAATCTTCTGTAAGGCAAAGGGCATTGTCAATAGGACAAAATGGCAACCTATAGATTGGGAAAAGATTTTACCAACCCTACATCTCATAGAAGGCTAATATCCAAAAAAAATAAAAAGAATTCAAGAAGTTAGACTACAAAAAACCAAATAACCCAATTTAAAAATGGGGTACAGAGCTAAACAAAAATTCTCAACTGAGGAATCTTGAATGACTGAGAAGCACCTAAAGAAATGTTCAACATTCTTCATCATCAGGGAAATGCAAATCAAAATGACCTTGAGATTCCACCTTATACCAATCAGAATGGCTAGGATCACAAACTCAAGCAACAGTAGATGCTGGAGAGGACATAGAGAAAGAGGAACACTCTTCCATTGCTGGTAGGATTGCAAGCTGGTGCAACCACTTTAGAAATCAATCTGGAGGTTCCTCAGAGAATTGGAAACAGTTCTACCTGAAGATACAGCTATACCACTTCTGTGCAAATACCCAAAATATGCTCCAGCATATTACAAGGACACATGCCCCACTATGTTCATACCAGCCTTATTTATAGTAGCCAGAAGCTAGGACCAACCCAGATGTCCCTCAACAGAAGAATGGATACAGAAAATGTGGTGCATTTACACAATAGGATACTACTCAGCTATTAAAAAAAATGACTTCACAAACTTTGTAGGCAAATAGATGGAACTAGAAAATACCATCCTGAGTGAGGCAATCCAGACCTACAAGGATATAGATGGTATTAACTTACTGATACATGGATATTAGCCCAAAAACTCAACATGAGCATGATACAACTCACAGACCATATGAAGCTTAACAAAAAGGAGGCCAAAGTGTGGATGGTTCAAACCCACTTAGAAGAGGAAACAAAATAGTCAAGGGAGGCAGAGGGCAGTGAGGACCTGAGTAGAAAAGAGAAGAGGCGGGGGGGGGGGGGGGATGGGGGACAGGATCAGGTATTGGAAAAGACAAAAGAGAAGTACGGAGGGCCAGGAAAATGAATAGAAATATGTAGGAGTGGGGGAGGAGGATCTTGGGGAACCACTAGAAAGTCCCAGATACCAGTGATGTGAGAGGCTCCCAGGACCCAATGGGGATGACATTGACTGAAATACCCAAAATCAAGGAGATGGAACTTGAATAGACTACCTCCAGTAGATAAATATGACTTCAAGTTGAGGGATGGAGCCACCCATCTATCTCAAATTTTTTAACCTAGATTTGTCCCTGTTTAAAGGCTGAAGGAAAGACCATCTAGAGACCACTCAACCCTGTGATCTATTTCATGTGCAGACACCAAACTCTGACACAATTGTTGATGTCAAAGTATGCTTGCAGACAGGAACATGGTATGGCTATCCTCTGAGAGGCTCTGCCAGCACCTAACTAATACACATGCATATACAGCCAAACCATTGAACTGAGTCCAGGGACCCCAATGGAAGAGTTAGGGGAGTAGCCAAAGAAGCAGAAGGAGATTAAAACCCCCTAGGAAGAACAGTATCAACTAACCAGACCCCTCAGAACTGCCAGAGACTAAACCACCAACCAAAGAGTATGCATGGGCTGGTCCATGGCTTCTGCTACATATGTAGCAGAGAATGGCCTTATCTGACATCAATTGATGGGGTGGCCCCTTGGTTCTGTGGAAGCTTGATACCCTAGAGAAGGGGGATGCTCACAGGGTGAGGCATGAGTGGGTGAGTGGAGCACCCTCTTAGAGGCAAAAAGGGGAGAGATGAGATGGGGAGGGCAGTTGTGGAAGGGAGTCCAGAAAGGGTATAACATTTGATATGTAAACAAATATAATGATTAATTTTTAAAAATTGAAAACCAACTGTACCATCAAGCAAAACTATGAAAGGATAGATTCAAATCTGTGTCCACACTCTTTCATTTCCTTTTCTCTCCTTTCTTTTACTAATATCCGGCATCTGCTAGAACGTACCTAGTCTGTTCTTTGATAATTACGAAGGACTCAGTTTGATTTCAGAAACTGGTGCTACTATCACTCCTTTAGGCAAAGTGAATAAGGTAAAACTTAGGAATGTTCTAGGCATCATGCTGTAATCCAAATGACTTCAGCATCTCCGAGCAGGCCATGCATCAGAAGTGCCTAGTGACACTCATAAACATCTCAACCTGGAAGTCTCACTGTAAGGAATGCTTCTGACTCAGCTGGTGAGTAGTAGAACTTCTAAGCAAGAACCCTCTAAGCAACTTAAGCAAAGTTTTTCATGATTTAAAAAGCTGAGTCCAGTTTGTAGCCTATCTCTGCTAAATGGATTGGATGTTACTCAAGATAATTTAGCTGAAATTTACTCTTAACAGTCTCTTCCCTTTTGATGTCTTTGTGTCTCTGTCTTGATTTCCTAATTTTGCACTATCCTTCATAAATTGCCTACAATTTCCTTCACCTGTTTGATTGTGTCTTCCTGTAGTTCTTTAAGGGATTGAGAGAAAGCTATCAAGAAGACACCATTTAGAAGCAGAGACAGAGCAGTTTAATGAGAAGAAATGGACTCTAATAGTGAAATAAATCTTTATGAGTGAGATGGTTGCACTCAGTATTCCTAGAAGCTTTAGAACACAACCATGGTTATTGACATCCCTGTCCTCTTAAATGAATCTCCATGGTTCACAGTTATTTTCTCTATATCTTATTCTCTGCTAAGTCCTTTCCTAGTTTTGAAGTTTAGGTTGATCTGGTAGACCAAAGTCATGTAGTAGAGTCAATATTTCCCCTTTCAGAATTGCTCACATGACCATGATCCTAAGAAGTTTCAAGCTTTTGCACTGTCTTCCAGTGTGACTTGGCTGCTCAGCCATGTTCTCCAGTGTTTAAGGCAGATATGTGACTATTCAGTGCACATTGGTGATGGAGGAAATAACAGTATCATCAGTGAGGTGCTCCCCACTGTAGTCTGTAACAGAATATCACAGACATCTAGGATTATAGCACATTCTTACCCTATTTGACAGGTAAAGCATGGGACCCTCCGATCTTCACGGGACCCCCGATCTTCCAACTATACACTTTCAAAGTTCCAAAGCCCAAGCCATACACCTATGGCCTCTCTATCTCTGATCTCTTGAGAACACTACACATGTCTCAACACACACAAATGTGAAAGCAGTGCCAAGTTTTAAAAATCTGCACTGTTGAACACTCTGCTGTCCCATGTTAGTTTCTCACAGAAACTTCTCTATTCTACATCATTGCTTAATAACATTCTTGCTTGATATAAAACAGTCTGTTCTAAGGAAATAATTCTCCTGTAATCTATCACAAACATTCAAATATAGAGGATTATGTCACTGGTCATGTTTTCTCTTTAAGCTTTCACTTCAAGGCTCACAACTAAACTAACATTTTGCTTGTCAAATAGGTTTTTCTTTACCACTGTCTGTAGCTTAGACTTCTGGTTATTCATGTTTTTTTCTTAATGTGGACTAATATTTTCTGTAAAATAGGATTGTCAAAACAAATAGGAAAAAAATTTTGATTATTGAGTGTTCAGACTGACTTGAAATTTTCATAAAGGCTAATCCAGGGTAAATCAGCTTTCTTATCATGTCAATTGTTTCTAAGTGGTGACTGTGGAAGACATTTAACACAACTGAGTAGTGATGATCACTGACAAGCTGTCTTATTTCAGCACAAGGAAAAGGTGTTCACGAACCACAGACCCATCTAAACCAAATAGAGTTGAAAGTTTCCATGTTTGCCTTTAGTGATTCCTCGGTTTTCCTCTTTGGTCTTTTCTTTGAGCTTCTCCTCTCTGGCATTTTCAGTTCCATCCTCATTATCCTGTAATCCTTCCTTTGGGAGTGTTTTTGGAAAGAAGAAAAAAGGAATGCTGGTCAGGATATTCACTCCTGCACAGACCAAAAAGCCAATCCACCAAGCGCCGACCCACCGTGTATCAGTGGGAGTTATGATCAAATTATCTGTAAGGAAATGTAGATATTGCCTTAGCTTACATCATTCTTTCCTGTATAAGCTAAAGAAAATTATGACATTCATAATCATTTGTAAACTATCAACAATTTGTTCTTGTTCTTTTTTGGGCTTGAGCTTGTGATTACCAAATCCTGGGAGTACTGACATATACCACCCCACTTGGCTAATCAAACATTTAGAAAAAGTGTCTGAGATTAGTCAATAGGGTGAAGACAAGGGTGCTACACTGGCTATTATTGAAACATAAATTTTAAAAGGAAAGAAACAATATTTAAGGAATAGCTTTACCCTGATGTAGTCATGTCAGAAAATCACAGTAGGAGAGGAAGGGGCTGCAGAGACAGTTCAGTGGCTAAAAGTTATTGTTGCTCTTGCAGAAGTTATGAGT
>JADRCD010236769.1:0-27700 GCA_019843815.1 Montemys delectorum
TTATGGGACTGTTTAGATGGCTTATCTGATCCTGATTTAACTTAGGTATTTGATATCTGTCTAGAAAATTGTCCATTTCATCCAGATATTCCAGTTTTGTTGAATATATGCTTTTGTAGTAGTATCTGATGATTTTTGAACTTCCTCAGTTTCTGTTGTTATCTCTTCCTTTTCATTTTTAATTTTGTTGATTTGGGTACTGTCTCTGTATCCTCTGGTTAGTCTGGCTAAGGGTTTATCTATCTTGTTGATTTTCTCCTGGTTTTGTTGATTCTTTTATTGTTCTTTTTGTTTCTACTTGGTTGATTTCAGCCCCGAGTTTGATTATTTCCTGCCTTCTACTCCTCTTGGGTGTATTTGCTTCTTTTTGTTCTAGAGCTTTCAGGTGTGCTGTTAAGCTGGTAGTGTATGCTCTCTCCAGTTTCTTTTTGGAGGCACTCAGAGCTGAGTTTTTCTCTTAGCACTGATTTCATTGTGTCCCATAAGTTTGGGTATGTTGTGCCTTCATTTTCATTAAATTATAAAAGTCTTTAATTTCTTTATTTATTTCTTCCTTGACCAAGATATCATTGAGTAGGGCGTTGTTCAATTTCCATGTGTACGTGTGCTGTTTGTTGTTTTTGTTGCTATTGAAAACCAGGCTTAGTCTGTGGTGATCTTAGAGAATGTATGAGATTATTTCAATCTTCTTGTATCTGTTGAGGCCTGTTTTGTGACCAATTATCTGTTGTGGTCAGTTTTGAAGAAGGTACCACGAGGTGCTGAGAAGAAAGTATATCCTTTTGTTTTAGGATGAAATGTTCTATAGATATCTGTTAAATCCATCGGATCCATAACTTCTGATAGTTTGAATGTGTCTCTGCTTAGTTTGTTTTTCATGATCTGTCATGAAAAACATTATCAACATCCATTGATAAGAATGGGATGTTGAATTGTCCCACTATTATTGTGTGAAGTGCAATGTGTGCTTTGAGTTTTGGTAAAGTTTCTTTTATGAATGTAGATGCCCTTACATTTGGAGCATAGATGTTCAGAATTGAGAGTTCTTCTTGGTAGATTTTTTCCTTTGATGAGTATGAAGCATCCTTCCTTACCCTTTTTGATAACTTTTGGTTGAAAGTTGATTTTATTCTATATTAAAATGGCTATTCCACCTTGTTTCTTGGTCCTATTTGCTTGGAAAATTGTTTTCCAGTCCTTTACTCTGAGGTAGTGTCTGTCTTCGACACTGAGGTACATTTCCTATTTGAAAAAAAAAATGCTGGGTCCTATTTACGTGCTCAGTCTGTTTCTCTATGTTTTTTTTTTTTTTAAGTTGGAAATTGAGTCCATTGATGTTAAGAGACATTAAGGAATAGTGATTGTTGCTTCCTATTATTTTTGATGTTATTTTTATGTTTGTGTGACTATCTTCTTTGGGGTTTGTTGAAAGATTACCTTCTTGCTTTTTGTAGGGTGTAGTTTCCTTCCTTGTGTTAGCATTTTCCATCTATTATCCTTTGTATGGCTGGGTTTATGGAAAGATATTGTGTAAATTTCATTTTGTCATCCAATATCTTGTTTTCTCCATCTATGGTAATTGAGAGTTTTGCTGGGTATAGTAGCCTGGAATGACCTTTGTGTTCTTGTAGGGTCTGTATGACATCTGCCCAGGACCTTCTAGCTTTCATAGTCTCTGGTGAGAAGTCTGGTGTAATTCTGATAGGTCTGCCTTTATATGTTACTTGACCTTTTTCCCTTACTGCTTTTAATATTTTTCTTTGTTTTGGGCATTTGGTATTTTGAGTGTTATGTGACAGGAGGAATTTCTTTTCTATTTGGAGTTCTGTAGACCTCTTTTATTTTTATGGACATCTCTTTCTTTAGGTTAGGGAAATTTTCTTCTATAAATTTGTTGAAGATATTTATTGGCCCTTTAAGTTGAGAATCTTCACTCTCTTCTATATCTATTATCCTTAGGGTTGGTCCTCTCATTGTGTCCTGGATTTGTTGGATGTTTTGGGCTAGGAGCTTTTTGCATTTTGTATTTTCTTTGTCTGTTTTGTCAATGTTTTCTGTGGTATCTTCTGCCCCTGAGATTCTCTCTTCTATCTCTTTTAATCTGTTGGTGATGCTTGTATCTATGTCTCCCTTTGTGATTTCTTTATTGTTTCTATTTCCATTTTTAGGTCCTGGAAGGTTTTGTTCAATTCCTTCACCTGCTTGCTTGTGTTTTACTGTAATTCTTTAAGGGATTTCTTTGTTTTCTCTTTAAGGGCTTCTAGTTGTTTACCTGTGTTCTCCTATATTTCTTTAAGGGAGTTATTTATGCCCTTCTTAAAGTCTTCTATCATCATCATGAGATGTGATTTTAAATCAGAATCTTGCTTTTCTAGTGTGTTGGTGCATCCAGAGCTCACTGTGGTGGGAGAATTGGTTTCTGACGATGCCATCTGGTTATCTCTGCTGTTAGCTAGTCTTGTTGTCTCTGACAGTGGCTTGTCCCTCCTGCAAGCCTGTTTATCAATACTCCTGGGAGACCAGTTCTCTCCTGAAGGAATTTGGGTATGGAGAGCTGTGGCACAGGGTCAGCTCCAGGATACAGAAGGAAACAGTAAGTATCCTGTCCCTGGCTGTTTTTTAGCTCCTGTGCCCTGATGGCTCTGGGAGGGTCCCTCTTGGGCCAGGAAGTTGAGCAGAAGTGGTGGTCTTATCGGTGCTCTCTTGGGAGACCAGCTCTGGATGGTCTTCGGTTACGGAGTATTGTGGCACAGGATCAGTTCCAGGTGCAGACAGAATCCGGAAGGATCCTGACCCAGGCTGCTCCTTCGTCCCTGTGTCCTTAAGTATTCTGGGCAGATCTCTCAGAGCAGAAGTGATGGTCTTACCTGTGCTCACAGGTTTGCCAGGACTCCTGGGAGACCTGCTCTCTCCTGGTGGTATTTGGGTATGGAGTGCTGTGACACAGGATCAGGCAAATATAGATTTCTAAATCCACCAAATTTTCAGCTGCTGTTTTTTTCTTATTTGTCTGAATGGTACAGTGGCATCATTGCCCAGCAGTGTCTTTAGCTGACAGATGCTATCTGTGAGATCAATTATAAAACAATATTTATAAATAGCCTGATATAAACAGTATTAATGCAAATGTATATTTATCTATGAGCTACCATCTAGAAACAGTAGAAGCTATGAGTATTATTGAGCTTATTTCTCTATAGTGGTCATGTACAATATTGGCTAGTGTACAAAAGCTATATATTACTTGAGGATTTAGAAAAATTCCCCATGTATTGCCATCATCCCAACAAAGCAGGAAAGCTTGAAGCTGTGAAGGACTTCCATGCTCCTGAGAGCAGCAGCATCCAAACTCCTTCCAGCAAGCTTTTCTCACCTATCAATAGTCTTGCTTTGTATCACTCACCAGGAACATTTTCTCCATGCTTGACTTCTCAAGTTGATCCAAAGGGATGACATTGAGCTTCATTTTGACTCTTTTTCTTCATAGTTGTTCTTACATGAAAAGCAGAAAGAGGGAGAAACTGTATTCTCAGATTATATGTAAGCAACACGAGTCTCATTATCTTAGATTTCCTTTTAAGAAATATGTATTTCTGATTTCCTTGGCTTTTTTTCTCTATGCTTAATTCTTAATTTTTGTATTTATATATTTTGCCTATATATGTGGTTATAAAGTTGTGTATGTGTGTGCACAAGCATGTGCATGTGCCCTAGTACATATATGGAGATAAGAGGATAACTTTCAGTAGTTGGATCTGTCTTTCTACCATGCATATTTTCAAGTCTGATATCAGATTGTTTAGTTATGGTTGCAAGTGTCTTAACCCACTGAGCCCTATTGCCAGCTCTATGACTGTTTTTTATTTTAAAGAATGCAGAGAAACATTTACACCCTCTGGTCGTTCCTTCGTAGCTGGTTACTTGCAGCTTCTACATAAGGTCCTCAACGTATCTTTGGTTTCCTCCTGGGCTTTGAGCCTGGTGTTGTTTAACAAGACCATTTTTCTTTCATTTACTGTTGTCAAATGTCCATCCACGTAGGTTCAAGGAACCAAACTTGGCGCTTCAGAAACAATATCAGGGAACTGTTACCAATTATATTTTCTTATTCAAATTAGCAAACATTATTTCTTGGTCTCATAGGGCAGTAAAATGCTTAGATATATACACTAAGGGGCACATGAAGGATTCATATTTTGGAGTTATTTAACAACTCTGAAATAATAAAAATTATTAAAGAGGAGGTGGTCTGAAGATATGGCTCAACAATTAATAGCCCCATACTGCTTTTAAGGAGAACCCTACTTGTACTGAGGGCTCCAGGACTGAGGGTTCACAACTGCATGTAACTCCACCTGTAGATAGAATTTGACACTCTTTTTGACTTCCAGGGATACACATATGCATCTAGTATATATTTCCACAAATACATAAAAAATACATTTAAAAATCCTAGAACTAATTTAACAGTACAGCAACAAATATGCTTATCAAATGATGAGTTTGTTATGGAATATTATATGCTCACTAAAGTAATAATGAAGAAGTGAAACATACACACTAAAGTATTTATAATTGTTCATCAAGCATATAGAGTTTTCTGATCACAATTTTGCAAAAGAATTTTTTTCAGGCAGGGTGGTTTGTGTTTCCCCCTGTTCAAAGGAGGCCACACGGGCTGGTGAAATCAAATATTGCCTCAAGTATTCCCCTGAATAACAGATATTGACTTCCTTCCACTAATGAGAGCTTTAGTGAGAGGCAACTTGGATTATTCTTCATCGAAGGCCCCCTCAAGCTTTCTATCTATAGAATGAATAAGATACCAAATGTAGCCAATTAAAAATCCATTATGTACAGAGTAAAAAACTATATGAAATCCAATGTTGAATTTAAAGGTGTTTCGGTAAAGGCAATGCTCTTACAAGTGAAACATGTATCACAGAGCTAGCTGGTGGTAAGAACAGAGCCAAATCAGGGCCTGCTGGGGCTGGGGTTTCGTCACACATTCAATTTTTTTTTTCTTCCGTGCACGGTCAACTATGGCCAAAAGGGATGTCTTCTCCAGTTTTCTGGCAAGAGACTGCTGTGAACTATCACCAGCGTTAGCAATGGGGACTTTCTGTTCTATCATTATATACATACAAAAATGTAAGATTGGGCAAGCTGATAAACCTTTTGTGTACATAATTAATAACTCACACTTGAGTTTCTGTATCTCATTAGAGGTAGTTGTCTCACCTTTAACTAGAGAAGACAAGCTTTATTTTTGTAGTGCTCTGCCCTATTATGTTCAACAATAATAATTCACAGTGACAGATGTAATCCACCAAACTCATTATTTTCAACCCCGATCCATTTATTTTGCATTACCAATACAGTGTTGATGCCTATCGTTCCCTGGACTGGAGTGCTTGATGAAATGTTTTATTGCAATATGTCAGAGTCTAAATAATTAACGGCAGGAGTAAGGCTGAAGCCTTCCAAAAGTTACTGTGTGCATTATAAAGTGTGTAATGCACCCTGAACTCAAAAGATTGGGTCTTAGAGATGTGGTTTTGATAAGAGAGTTATTTTTGGGTTAAGAATGGAGCATATCTTTTATAGAGAGTCCTGTCTCTTTGAAGATTCAGTATATGGATATATTTACATATACTCATATTCTCAGTTTATCAAGGAGAAAAGCAAACACTTTTGGAATAGCTTTTCTTTGGGGGGAGTTAAAAACCTGCTGTGAAAAATAACACTCATAATTTAACATGTTGTCCTATAAAAACAGTATACTTTCTGTGATTTATACTCCATCGAAATTCTGGGGTGGAACAGAAGGACATTGTCATCTGATAGGCCAAGTAGGGCTGTGTGACTTTTCTTTGACTTTAAAGGAATTGTGGGGAAGTCTGGATTGCAGCTATTCAACCTTGAAGGGAGAGAAACTAAATGAAACACCTGTTTTTCTGATTACTGTGCCACAAGGCCTTTTAATTAGTTTGTGGAAATAGAAGTTTTAGTTATTGAAGCATATGGTTATTTTCCCCCAAGAAAATGGACATGTGACTACACACCATTAATTTGTGATTATTATTAAACTAAGAAGGCAATTTAAGCGATTGTATATTAATAGATTTATTTTCTAGACTAGAAAAGAGCTGGAGAATAAGACTGGAGAATATTTCACATAAAAATTCTAGTCTGACAGTAGTAGTGCCTTTGGGTGTCTCCATCATGGTGCTCAGAGGGTTGTTAGCTGCTCTGAATGAAAATGCTAAACTTATTTTATGGATGTTCTCTCTCTTAATCACATGGGACTCCTCTTTCAAAACTCCAGAAAGTAAGCTAGTGTGAGAAACAACGGCAGTGTGATGAAAATGGCCGGGTCCTCAGCATGGCAAATTTCCTCCACACCATTGTTCGCATTGTGCAGAAATGCAAAATTCTTCTTAAAATGTTCTAATACTTGAATGGAGAAATTAAAAGCAATCCACTGAATTGTCAAGGAATCCTTTCATTAGTTAGATGTCATCATAAGGTCACCTTAATGTTTTCTAGTCCAGCTTATCATGATAGATGTGAGAAATATTTGGCTTGCTTCTGATTGCTTCCTAGACACTCCTTGGACACAGTGCTGAGAAAGAGGTCTCTGTGGGGCAAGTAGGGTACCTAGAATTTAGTTCTGACACCAGACAACCAACAACTCAGAGTTGTGAATTAAGATCAGGGAACCTGGACTGGGGTATGAGATTAACAAACTTAGCCACATTCATGATCACAGCTTGCCTTGTGTCCTCTCCCCTTCCAGGTCACTTATTACTCTGTGTGTGATGAGCAACTAGTTAAGAGTTAATCAATGGGAAGGGTTTTGTTGAATGACTCCATGGTAATGACTCAAACAAGCATACGTAATAATTTGAATGTGAAGGAAGACCCCATACCAGAGGCATCTTGAGTAAAGATCAGGAGAAACTGCAAATAAACAAGTGTCCACAGAGGCAGATGTGACTCAACTGTTGTGAAATGTGAATTTCTCTCATTGTTTATATCTAAATATGAAGCATACCTGGCAACGGCATGGGATGGAACATGCCTTCTCATTTTGCCATATAATTTACACCCTGTATTTGGCTGACAGCACCGATTACAAAATCAGACTGCAATAGGAGAGCAGAGCAAACGGATTTCCACACCTATGGCATGAGGCTGGGTTTGTTTTGATTAAAGTCATAATTGTGATCCAATTTCATAATGTTGATCACAATTTCATCCCCCGTGCCTGTAAGGAGAGGAAAATATATGAGGGGGTACAGCAAAGCGCAAACTCATTAAAAAATGTCTGCGAGACATGGCGATCATTATAGTGCAGGCAGAGGCGTGGTGGTGTCTTTAATTACATGATGTTTTGTGAAGCATTAGTGAACTTTGTCCCGATGGTGCCAACGTGGGCAAGGTATTGTTTTCAAGCTTGTATTTAATGAGGTATTTTGAATGGATCAAATAGAAAAATATCATGAAAGTATATGCCTGGCATAATGTTTTGTTAAGGAAAAGGTATTACTATTACTCTAAGAAGACAAATTCAACCATACCAATTAAATTATTTTTAAAATTCGTTCAATTTTTAAATTAGCAAGCAGAGTAGTAGGTTTCGTTACAATCTTTTCATAGATAAATTGCTATCCTCTATTCAGTTCTTGAGTGGCAACGTTAATCCTTGTGATTAGGTGTTTAGAAAAATTGAGACATTTTTCCTTTACTGTCTAATAAATTCTTAGAAGATGATTGGTATTATAGTGAACTTGTGTATGTGTATATGGGGGGAGTGTATTCATATGAGCATATAATTATGCAATTTCTTGAGTCCTTATGTAGAGATTAGGGAAACACATAGGTTGTTTTCAACTCTAGGTATGCATCCTATTACCTTGAGACAAGATCTCTCATTCAGCCAGAAAGATCCTTATTGACACTAAGCTGAATGGCCACTCAGTTCTTCGGATGCTCCTCTGCCTGGGATTCTCATCCCTGGGGCTGTGGTCCAAGGAATGCCTAGCCATGCCTGTCTTATCACGTGATGCTGAAGATTCAGAATCAGGTCCTCACACGTGAGCAGTAAGTGCTCCTACTCTCTCCAGCCTCAGATTTTTTTTTTAATTTTTAATGATGCTGTTACATGTAGATTTATTTTCAGGTAACTTTTAAGTTAGTGAAAAAAATAAGGTCTTGGAAGTATTATCGAATTTCAATAAACATGCTACCCCATGTTATTTAATTTATTATTTTAGTTCGAGTCCTATACAACACTGTTATGAGGTTGAGTAAGTTATCTATCTTTTCTCTATCAACCTAAACATGTGGCCTGAGAATTATCCTAAGATTTTCCAGTAAAAGAGAATTGAGCATGCTCATAAAAAATATTTGAACCAAATTTGCTCCCAGTTTGGACCAGGCCTTGACATTTGAGACGTATTTAGAATAATCTTGCTTTAAAAAATAGTTCAGTAAGTCAGTAATATGGAAAATTTTTATTAGTTTTTATTTACCACCTAGAGATATTCATATTGAACACACATAGTCTAAAATTGAAAGTTAAAATTTTAACTTAAAATGTACAATTTCAAATCTTATATAAGCATTTTAGGATTAAATTTACATTAACACTTTCATTTGCTGCAGTCTTATTTCAACGTGTTCCAAGTGAAGCATCCCATGCCAAGACACTTGGAGAGGGAGAGGAGAAAGATTAGTTACAGGACCAGTGAAATGGATCTGTGAGTGTAAAAGGTGAGGATCTGGGTTCTGATTCCTAGAACCCAAATTAGAGCCAGATACTTAGTGTGAATGTCTGTAATTCCAGTGCTCCTGCAAAGTGATGGGTGGTGGAAATCATGGATGCTCACAGGCTAGCTAGCCCGTGATATGCAGCAGAAAAACACAAAGGCACCCTCTTTCAAACATGGTGGTGCGGGGGAGAACACTACAACCTAAGGTTGCCTTTGACTTCTACATGTGTATGGTACTATGTATTTGCCCATATTCACATGCATGTGCATACACACATGTATACACATATAAATGCCATTCATACATTGCATACACACATACGTACATACATACATACATACAGAGATAAATAACAAAATTATAATGTCAAAGGAGAGGTGAAGCTAAACAAACAAACAGAGAAGATACAGTGATGTGAAACACAGCATGCCTGCATCCCCTCCGTGGACTTGTGAGTTGTACACTTGACAGCAGTGATCAATGTTAATAGGCCCCGGGTTTCATCCTGCAGGATTCCAAGGGACATGCAGTAGTGTGGAGGTGGTACACCTAACAGGTAATAATATTCAATGATGAAAGACCGAACGGTGCTTTTGAAATGGGTGAAAACAGTGAAGAAATGATATAAAGTTCGCAGTTGGGTGTTCAGAGTTGGCAGAACAGGCTGAGAGAGGTCAAGAAGGATTTCAGAAGAAAGGTGAAACTCGGTTGGTCTTGGAAGGCCCATCCATTACAACAGGCGAAGGAGAGGATTTTCACACACAAAGACTCAATTGTAGGCAAAGGGCAGACGAGTAGGTTTAGCTAGAATAATTATCCCTTGGAGCTTCAGAACACATTGTAGCCTGTGGAATACTTTCACAAGTGCTACTTGATGTAACTGTTACACAAATCCCATGGAACAGAGCAGAGGGCGTGATGACACCGACAGGGAGGTATCTAAGGCATCCTCTGGGTCCTAGAGAACCTGTACTTGGCACTCTTATGCTTTCTGGCTCACTAGAAGGCAGTGTGAGGAGCACCATCCAGGGCTATTTTAGACAAAGACAGCTGGTCAGCAGAGTTGCTGAATGAACCAAAAATCCAGTTTAAAAGCGAGAAGGGAGTAAGTTTTTGAAAACCTGAGAGAATTACTCCGTGGATTTACCACATAGGACAATGAAGTATTCTCAAGCTAATACTAGCATGAAGATTCATAAAGGACATTTTCAGTTTTTTTTTCAAATTAGCATACAGGGTATGACGTATCATTATGACATTTTTTGAAGCAAAATCTGTCTTATTGGATTTTCCTACCCCTTCCCATCTCTTAGCTGCATGGTGGCTATGACACTTGCTTTTGGCTCACCCTACTTAAAAGAGCTGGAAAGGGGACCTGAAGAGGGTAAAGATAAGTGTCAAAGAAGAACAGGATGAGTAAAAGGACACTTGTGACATAGCATTATTGTTACCTTCTTAAAAAATTGTTACATTGGTTATTTCATTTATTTACATTTCAAATGTTATCCCCTTTCCCTGTTTCCCCTCCGGAAACCTCCTATCTCATCCCCCTCCTCCTGCTTCTATGAGGGTGTTCTCCCTCCTACCCACCCACTTGTGCCTCACCACCCTATCATTCCCATACACTGGGGCATTGGGTCTCCACAGGACCAAGGGGCCTCCCTTCCCATTGATGCCAGATAAGGCCATCCTCTGCTACATATGCAGCTGGAGCCATGGGTCCCCCCATGTGTATTCTTTGGTTGGTGGTTTAGTCCCTGGGAGCTCTGGGGGGGCGGCTGTCTGGTTGGTTGATATTGCTGTTCTTCATATAGGTTGCAAATCCCTTCAGTTCTATTACTACTCTTTTAAAGTAAGACAAACAGAAGCAAAATAGAAAGACAAGGGGAAGTATTGCCAGTGCACAGCAGACAACTCTGGGCATGGCATTCCCTCACCTTCATTACTGTGAGGACTGTGGTCCACCTGTGGAAACAGTGATCTCTGTTTGTTGAGTGGGAGGCAGAGAAGCCCCTAAGTGCAGTTAGCATGAACATATGCGACCTTGACAACTATGAACAAAAAAATAAGAGCATCCACTCTTCCAATAAGTCAACAGAAAGGGATCAATTAAGTGGAGTGGTATGACTTTTTTTGGGAGGCCAGGTCGCCTACAAACATTAGTTTGCCTATCTCAGAACAACATACAGGGAAGCAAGACTTTGAAATGAATGAGAAAAATATATTCAATCCATAATCAAATGGAAAATGTTTTGGGAATGGTTCCAGGGAGAGTTCCTGAATCAGGCTTTCTGTGGCACCCACATTTAGCCATCCTGTCTTCTATTTTAAGAACCATTCACATTTCTGAAATGAAGGATTTACCTTTTAATGAAGACACCATAATTTCATTGTAAATATGGGACCTGACATCCTTGACCTTGTACTAAATTTCGTATGATAAAAAGGTGACATCATTAGCCACCATCACTCTGACACAGCCAGTACTAAGAAGAGACATTGCTAATCACAAATGGTATAATTCTATAATGTCAGTTGCTCTAATACAACTATCTTGTCCAGAATGTAGAAATCCATTTGCTAAAATGTAACAAATTTTAGTGGCCATAACACAGGGGGTTTCTTAAAAGATGGCTTATTGTGGGAATAGTTAAAATTCTCTTAAAAGGTGCAATGTTATTCTATGTTCTTAAAAGATTAAACAACCTCTTTCAGAAATATCCATTATTAATGAAATGTATTGTATTATAAATTCTCAAAAAATAAGATAAGATTTATTTTAAACTTAGTTTGACACTACTAAAGATTGTAGCAACTAAAATTTCTTCAGGAATATACTACACCCTGAAGGTCTTGTTCATTTAAAATTTACTTTATTGTGACCATTTTCTGTTAGATGGGGTTATAGGTTTTGAGGCCATAATTATAAATAAGAGGAACATAATATTTCATCCAACAAAGCATATAATCAAGTGAGAATTATAATGAAATAAATGAATAGTTCATGTATGGTGTCAATTTAGCTTAGTGTGTTTGGAAGGTGAGTGATAGGGTACATACACTTCAATGATATTATTCTTTCACAAACTAGCAGTTTTATCACCTGAGTTCTAATCCATGTCCCATGTTTACTGGAGGTTCTTATGAAGTTCTTTCTAGTAGTTTACCCATGGGTGCACAAAGTAGGTGGCAATGTGATGGTTTGAGATGGAAATGTAGTTGAGGGTACAATTGCTTTTCCCTGGTCACTCCTTAACAGCTGTGTACCAGACTCTGTGGTCAGTGTGTCATGTTACAAATCCCACTGGAATCTCAGGTGAGCTAATTACATTCACCGAATGATCAGGATTCTAGATTATAAAGAGGACCTGTCAGACTGAATTTAAAAATAATTTGAGTTATTATGAAAAGAAACTTTTTTTTTTAATTAGGTATTTTCTTTATTTACATGTACATTTTCCATTTCCCAGGTTCCCATTCAAAACAAACAAACAAACAAACAAAAACAAGAACAAACCCCTTTTGCCTCCCCCTTCCCCATGCCCGTCACCCCACCCTCTCCCACTTATTGGCCCTAGCATTCCCCTACACTGGGGCAAAGAAACTTTAAGCTATGCTCCTGGATATCGATTGCTCCATAATGAAGCACCCTAAAAAAACAAAACAAAACAAACAAACAAACAAAAAAACCCGGTGGCTTTGAAACTAAACTTGTGCCAGGTAGTGGTGGTGCACACCTTTGATCCCAGCACTCAGGAGGCAGAGGCAGGCTTATCTGTAAGAGAGAATAGTATATAAGGCTAGGAAGACCAGGATGAAGCGATCACTCAGTGAGCCATGTTCCTTCTGCATACAAAATGCATTGCTAATAGGAATTTGTTGTTGTTGTTGTTGTTGTTGTTGTTGTTGTTGTTGTTGTTGCGCTGCTGCTGCTGCTGCTTCCCTGTTTTGCTCCTTGGCAAATTAGGTCTCCATCCCAGGCTAACTTTGGGCTGTGTAGTCCAAAGTGACTTTGAACTTCCAGTCCTCTTGCCTCAACCTTCTAAGTGCTAGGATTATAGGAAGATAGCGTTGCAGCCATTCTATGTGTTACTGGGGATCAAATTGGGATAAACCTGGATCATGTTTCTAAACAATAAAAGTGAAGCGGGTCCCAGGGGTTATGGTGCAGATGCCATTGGAGAGCCATTCTGTCATTCACAATACTTGGTAACACCCAGGCCAGCCATTGATTTACGAATGAACTTGAAAACCATTGCAAGCACCATAAGGCAAAGTTCCACAGACAGACGACGCTTTTTTTTTTTTTTTTTTTTTTTTTTTGGTTTTTCGCAATAGGGTTTCTCTCTGTTAGCCCTGGTTGTCCTGGAGCTCACTGGGTAGATCAGGCTGGCCTCGAATTCTGAAATCTGTCTGCCTCTGCCTCCCAACTGCTGGGATTAAAGGTGTGTGCCACCACTGCTTTTTGAGTGTCTTTCAAGTACAACTCCCCTCGATTTCACAAAGTGCAATTATGTTGGGATGGCGTGTCAAAACTGTGATCTCATAGCAGTTCATAGGGCAGGTGGTACATGATCCTCACGGATACTGCTGTGTCTCATCAGTTTTCAAATCCACTGTGATCAGTGTTGGAAGTTGTAGGCTAAGCACTCAACCCCTCTCCTGCTCCTGAGTTATTCCTGGAACTCTTTGCTCCTCGCTCTTCCTCTCCAGTTTGATGTGCTACATGAGCCAATCCTTTTTCCTTTCATGAAACGAAGGGCTTGTTTTCAAGTGAGTACTTGTGTTTATTGCACTCGTTCCCTGTAGACACTTATGGTCAGTTTTTATTTCTTGAAATATGATTATTAGGATAGAGTTGATGTATATATATTCAAGGCTTTGCAATAACTACATTTTGACATGTGTACATACCATGAAACCATCACTGTAGCACACCTATTATCATTTTTAAATATCTCTTCTCACTTTATTATAATTCACATGCTAGCCTCACATTGGCCCTCTCCCAAGAAAACTACTAATCTGTTTTCTGTCAGTAGTCTTCATTTTCTCGAGTTGTATAGAAACACAACATGTTTTGATGAGGCGCTATTGGAATCCCACATTAATTTTTATACTTGCAGTTACACTAGTATTTCTCCTTTTTCCTTTTATTGCTTAGTCTAGCAGGATGTTTTGCATGGGGGGACAGGGAGTTGTTTGTTTATTTTTGAGACAGTATCTCGTTGTGTAGCCCTGGCTAATCTGGGTCTCACTGTATAGAACATTCTGTCCTGGAACTCATAGAGATCCACCTGATTCTGCTTCTGAATGCTGAGGTTGAAGTGTACACCATCATTCCTGACTGCACTTTTAGTAACTTGAAATCAGTCGTTGAAAGTCCTTGGTGAGATATTTGCCTTACAAATATTTGAACCTATCTTGACTTGTTAAAAGTTCTCACAACAGTGTATTTTGAATGGAAATATTGAATTCTGTAGAAATCCTACCTGTGAGTTTATCATTTTACATATTTATATTTTTAACCTTTTCAAGAAAATTTTGAAAATTTCAAGCTTATGAATATTTTCTCCTGTTTTGTTTCTTAAATGTTTTAGTTGTTACTTTTATATTGAAATGGTCGATCTGGTTACTGTTTGAATTCAGCTTGTCTTCTCCAGAACTCGTTACGTAATTTGATTTTGAGAGGCAGTAGGATATTTCAGAGAAAACTGTATCACAGAGACACAGAGACAATCTTTAGGCACAAAGATTGATGCTACCACTATAGGACTATGTTAGTCACCATGAGAACTGGTTTTTTCTGAAGCAGGTCTGTGTTTTATGTTTAATCTCCTCATCTCTTCTGCATATGTGTACTTTCTCTTTCATTTTTCTACAATATAAAAATGGATTATTTGGACCCTGCTTGAAGCAGCCATTTTTTCATAGACATCTATACTCCAGAAGTGTGGGCCAAAATTCTTTACTTATAAGTAACCCAGTTTCAGGTGCTCTATGTGGCAAGAGAAAAACAGAATGAGGAATGATTTTGGGTTAATCTTTCAAAACATTGTTTTTAATTCTGGAGATTATAATATTCACTTTCTTCCCACAAAACCTCCCATATACCCCTCCTTGCTCTCTTTCAAATTCATAGCCTCTTTTTATTAATCACTGTTACATATATATTATGTTTAAGCATATATATTCCCAAATATAACCTCCTTGGTCTGTAGAATGTTACCTCTATGTAAAATTGATGCAAGATCTGAACCCAAATGTAATTTTTTGACATATGGATATACCACTGGTGTAACTTCATGTATACCACATGATGCAGCTTCATGCACTCACATAGTACTTTTGCTCTGAAACAGTCAACAATGAAATAAAAGCTATTGTCTTGTCTCCTCAATTTCAGTTCCAAATTGATTTCCACTTAGTTTCAGCAGCAGGTCACTTCCAGGCATGTAAATTCTTAATGGGCACCAATGGTTATTTAATATTTTTTTCCAAAGTTTCACAGCTTAAATCATTAGCTATTTGTTATCTTATATCATTTTTGTGTATGAGGAACCTAAGTGCTGGGAATTCTGGGGCAGAGTTTTTCACGACAAAATGAGACAAGATTCCCAAGGCTACTGCATTTAAAGACTTAGTTGGGTTATAATCTCCTCTTCTTAAATCTGAAACATGATGTTAACTAGACAACAAAAGCCATTTTGGATTCTCTATCTTTTATTATGGTAGGTGTCTTTTCTCAACTAAGAGAAAAATAGAGGAGAAACGAGAGAGTGAGGGAGGAAATGGGGGGACAAACAAGAGAAGGAGGAAGGGGAGGAGGCAGAAGGTAGTTGTATAGGAAAGTAACAAGATAAATAAGACAGAAACGATGGCTTTTGAGAGAAGCTACCTTGTAAATGATATAAATCAGTAAGTCCGCATGTTCCTTTGGGGACATGACTCTGGCACAGCCTGGAGGTAGGGGAAACTACACAATTAGTAATTACACATTAAAGGAGTCAGAACATTGGAGGACATCTTGGATTCCAATTCTTGGGAAAGTCTGATTCTGGTTGTATTCCTTAAGGATTTGTGAATATTCTTCGTTTCTGTGAATAGAATCACAAAATGACAGTTGAAATGATGTATATCCTATTTGTGAAAAATAAACACCTTGGCAGTTTATGCCCCATGTTTGTACATGACTTATATGGGATTTTCATAGCTAACTTTTAAGCATATTACAAGAAAGATTGTGGATATTAGAACTTTTAAGTACAAAATGAAAAAAGGTCATGAGATATATTAATAAAGTTTAGAGATTCATCAATCTAATTGATTTTGGCAAATATATGGAGTTACTATGGCCAATGAGTTTCACGTGTTCAATTCTTTACACCTTAGTTTTTACTTAAGAACTATTTCTGCTAGAATTACTATGTTCTTAGTCTGCTATAATTTACTAATTACCCCAGATTTAAGCAATAAAAAGTCTATACTTATTCGATGTTTTCACTTCTTTATTCACTTTCAAATGATTCTGTTCACGAACTACTGGCAGTAACTTCAAGTTTGCTTTTAAGGAAACATAGAATATGTGGTTCAGGTGAATAGTGGATTGTATGTGATAAGGAATCAGGCAAAGATGAGTGGAGGAGGAAGGTAAATATTCAGACCACTGTAGACCAGCAGTTCTCAATCTGTGGGTCTGGAATCATTTGGGGGGGGTTAATGATCCTTTCACAGGTGTCACCTAAAAATCATCGTAAAACACAGATATTTACATTATCATTCACAGCAATAGGAAAGTTACAGTCATGAAGTAACTACAAAAATAATGTTATTGTTAGGGGGTCACCACAACATGAGGAATTATATTAGAGGGCCGAAGCTTTAGGAAGGTTGAGATCCCTTGCCATAGGCAATCGTGTAGAGATGATAAAAAATGAGATCTTCTGTCACTTGAGCTATCATATTATATTTGTTATTTCTAGTACTTTTTAAACACATTAACATAGTATATTAGACATTAATTTATGAATGAGATAGACTCTCCTTAGAGGATGTCAGAAACTAAGTTCAAGTCCCAGAATACATGAATATATATACAAGTATGTGCTTATGATATCAAGCAGGTCACACATCTCCCAGAGTTATGAGTAGGTCCTCATGTACACTTCTATATACCAAAGTTTTCCTATTAAAAATTAATTTAAAGTGAGAAAATGCATTACTGCTAATATCAGTTTCTTATATCATTGGCTAAGATAATTTTTATCAAGGCAATATATGTCAGGATATTACAATCTTCTTTACACTAAAACTTAGTATGAAATATGTGGTATTAAAGTAGACAACAGACTTTGATCATCAAAATATACTTTGGCATCCCAAATCTCCTGTTATATGTAGATACTCTCTATGTCACCTCTAGGATATTCTTAGGATATTTGCACCATACACAAATGCTTTAATCCCTTGGTTTATCAAATTAATATAGGATCAAGGATGGAATTATGGAGTCAAACTTCATTAGCAATTTTTTTTTAAATTTTAGAAGTGAGAAATTTCTTCAAGGCATATTTTTTTATTTCTTCTAGTATAACACGTCTGATGGGCATCTTGTAAAATCACAAAGGACAGAATTAAATCTAAAGATGTGACAGATTCAGTCAAAGTGACATTAGTTTTTATGAACAGACTAGCCCTGGAAAGAAAGAACAGTCAGGGCCAGGCAAGCCAGGGCAAGGTTTGCACATTCCAGTGGGAGTTCTCAGGCATCCATAGCCATGGATGTCCCCGAAAGGAAGTGACCCAGGTGAGACCTACTCACAGAAAGCAGCTAATCTGCAGTAAGCAAATGACCTTGCTGCAGGGGCAAGCCATGTGTCAATTACATGCTTCAGGAAGAGAAAATTCATATGTCCCCAGAAGAAGAGGAAGCCAAGTCAAGCACAGGCTTGCCTAGAAATGGAATGGAAACAGAAGGCATATGAATATTGAGTTATTTACCATGCCACAGATTCATATATAATTTGTTTAATTACTTAATTACTTATAATGGCCACAAAGAGATATTTGTTAGAAACATAATATTTGCAATGTTTTCCACCTTTGATCACATGACCTTTATCATCCATATTCAATTTACAATATGAGATCCTCACATGACAACATTTTCATTTATCTTACATTCATTAATTGAATTATGGAACTCCCTAGTTAATCCACTAAAACTTCATAAAAATATTGTCACTGTGCCTGCCATCAAGAGTGAAGACATGAGTTTGATCCTCAGGTTCCACATGGTAGAAAGAAAAACACAAACTTTTGAAGGTTGTCATTTGATCCCCACATGTATGCCATGGTACATATGTGCCCACATATGTACATGTCACTGCACATACACATACGCAATAAATAAAATGCAATAAACATTTAATGTGGTGGGCTTCCTATGAATCCAACAGTGGCTAAATCGCTTCGAGTTAAGTCCTGCTCACACTCTTCCAGGTAAGCTCCTCTGTTGTTGAGCTGTGTAGGAGATGTTGCTCTTCAAACTTGTAGCTGGCCTTCATCTAGGAAAATGGCTTTCTGCCATTCTGAGAAGCTGAGGTATGTAACTTTTGGAGGTGGGAAAATCTTGTTTTACCTTGATTGAACAGTGACCCCCAGGCTACGATTATCAGAAGGTTTTATTAATTAATTAATTAATTAATTAAAAAATGGAACTCATTTTTTTCTTTAGGGTTTTCTAGACAGGGTTTCTCTGGCTGCCCTGGAATTCACCATGTAAACCTGGCTGGCCTGGAACTCAGAGGTTTGACTGCCTCTGCCTTCCCACTACTGGGATTTAAGGTGTGTGCCCCTACTGTCCAGCCTGGAAGTCACACTTTCCTTTCAGGATCTTTTTCTGACTCTCCAGTCTTCCCACTAAATAAACATTAAAAAGCAAAAAGAGTTAAACTTTTCTTTATCTTTATTTCTTTCTTAGAAAACATTTCCCTGTAATTTATTTAGTTGAGCCTAATCATTTCACACAGCTAAAACAGAGAAGCCAGTGTTTTTAAACACGTGTTCCTGGAAACCACTTAAAGTTGAATGTTTTAACGTGCTGTCTCTGCCTTCTGGTGCAGGTCACACTGGTAGCTTTGTTTGCCTCCTCTAAGATACCTGTCCACTGCCATTTCAGGTCCCACTGAAACCACCTTTGACTGGCTCACTTTCTGACCTCTCTGCTCCCTACTGTTAAAGTCACTGGTAAACACAGTAGGTTTGATACCGGACCACATCAATTTTTATGGGTTTAAAGGATACCTACACAGGAAATATATTTCTGTTTTGCTATCAGATACCTTGAGCCTACTGATATCTACTGAATTGTACAATGCTCAGGGATAAGTTTTATGTTTCAACAAAATTCTTACAAAAATTAGTGGATCAAGGACTTCCACATAAAACTAGATACACTGAAACTAGTAGAAAAGAAAGTGGGGAAGAGCCTCAAGAATATGGGCACAGGGGAGAATGCCCTGAACAGGACACAAATAGCTTATGCTCTAAGATCAAGAGTTAACAAATGGGACCTCATAAAATTGCAAAGCTTTTGTAAGGCAAAAGACACTGTCAATAGGACAAAATGGCAACCAACAGATTGGGGAAAGTCTTTACCAATCCTACATCCCATAGAGGGCTAATATCCAATATATACAAAGAACTCAAGAAGTTAGACTCCAGAGAACCAAATAACCCTATTAAAAATGGGTTTACAGAGGTAAACAGAGAATTGTCACCTGAGGAAACTTGAAGGGCTGAGAAGCACCTAAAGAAATGTTCAACATCCTTAGTCATCAGGGAAATGCAAATCAAAACAACCCTGAGATTTCACCTCACACCAGTCAGAATGGCTAAGATCAAAAACTCAAGTCACAGCAGATTCTGGTGAGGTTGTGGAGAAAGAGGAACATTCCCCCATTGGTGGTGGGATTGCAAACTGGTACAATCCTTCTGGAAATCAGTCTGGTGGTTCCTCAGAAAATTGGACATAGTACTATCTGAGGACCCAGAAATTCCTCTCCTGGGCATATACCCAAAAGATTCTCGAACATATAGCAAGGACACACGCTCCACTATGTTCATAGCAGCCTCATTTATAATAGTCGGAAGCTGGAAAGAACCCGGATGTCCTTCAACAGAGGAATGGATAGACAAAACGTGGTACATTTACTTAATGGAGTACTACTCAGCTTTTAAAAATGATGAATTCATGAAATTCTTAGGCAAATGGATGGAACTAGAAAATGTCATCCTGAGTGAGGTAACCCAGTCACTAAAGAACACTAAATACTCGAGGGAGCAAATAAGGAGACAGTGTAGAGCAGAGTCTGAAAGGAAAGGCAATCGAGAGCCATCTCATACACAGTCACTAAACACAGGCACAATTGTGGATGCCAAGGAGTGCTTGCTGAAAGGAGCCTAATAGCGGTCTCCTGAGAGGCTCTGGCAAAGCCTGACAAATACACATGCAGATGTTCGCAGCCAAACATTGGACTGATCAAGGGGTAGACAGCGGAGGAGTTAAGAGAAAGGACTGAAAGAGCTGAAGGGGTTTGTATCCCCATAGGGAGAACAACAATATCAACCAACCAGATCCCCCCTAGAGCTCCCAGGGACTAAGCCCCCAACCAATGAGTACACATGGCTCCAGCTGCATATGTAGCAGAGGATGGCCTTGTCAGGCATCAATAGGAGAAGAGGTCCTTTGTCCTATGAAGGCTCGATAGATGCTCTAGTGTAGGGGAATGGAGGGTGGAGAGGCTGGAGTGGGTGAACGTGTGGAGGAACGTAGAAGCAGGAGGAGTGGGGCTGGGATAGGAGGTTTCTGGAAGTGGTGGAAACCGGGTAAGGGGATAACACTTGAAATGTAAATAAGTTAAAAAAATTAAAAAAAAAATAAGAAAAAAACAATAAAAAAAATTAGTTTCACCTAAACCACTTTTGTGTTAATTTTTGAGACAAGGTATTACTATGTAGCCCAGGATAGCTCGAAACTCACTACTAGACTAGGCTCACCTCAGACTTTAAAAAACTGTCCTGTTTCAGCCTAGCCTTCTGAGTACTGGGATTATAGGTGTGCACTACCATGACAGACTACACCTATTTTTCAAAAACAGTTATCAGAAAACACAAAAATTAACACATGTGACTTGCTATACTTCTGTGGGGACAGTCCTAGTTCTTGAAAGGCATTCTTTTATGGAGGTAACTATTGAATATCATGATAATTTGGAGAAAAGCTTGTACATTCGTGTCATAGCTTTTTTCTATGTTAAGTACTAACATCCAGAGGACAGTTTTCAGTTAATTGCTTTTTATGACTATGAAAATAAATAATGAGGGTGTTGAGAGACTTTTTCAATGCTTAAATTTCTAACGTACATCACAACAACACAAATGCTAAAAAAGAAAGCACTGGAGCTGAGGCAGGGGATTGTCATGAATTAGAGGTTTGGAGATAGTTTCCCGATCACCTCACAACTGCACTTCATGGTCAGGGGCTTTGGTTGCCCTAACTATCAGAAGCTCGTGGTGAAGTGCCAGCATTGACAGGAGAGCCAAATCTTGGGTCTGGGTTTTCCTTCTCCTAAAGAGTTCTTCAAGTCATTTGAGGAGAGCCATTCCTAGGAAGAATTACAGATGATAGAAACGTGAGGAAAACTATTAGACTTAATGTATGTAATTTTGAAAATAATTTTCTCTGCTAAACCCCCTTCTTTCTTTGTTCAGGGATCTTCTACGAAATGGAAGCCAAGAAAGCAGACCGTGCTTCGAAACCACATGTTAGAGTCAACAATGGCGATAAGTTCGTCAGACTCTCATTGGATAGTGTTTCCTTTTGTCGTTTGGGTTAGTTACTTTTCTTGGTGCTATGACAAAATGCCAGACAAATGGAATTTAAGAAAAGAAGGAGCTAGAGAAAGGACCCAAGGAGCTGAAGGGTTTGCAGTCTTTTAAGGACAAACAATATGAACTAACTAGTATCCTCAGAGCTCCCAGGGACTAAAACACCAACCAAAGAGTACACATGGTGGGACTAATGGCTCCAGCAGCACATATATAGCAGAGGATGGCCAAGTTAGTCATCAATGGAAGGAGAGGTCCTTGGCCCTGTGAAGGTTCTATGCTCCAGTGTAGGGGAATTCCAGGGCCAGGAAGTGGGAGAGGGTAGGGTGGTGAGCAGAGGGAGTGGGGAGGGAACAGTTTTTTTTTGTTGTTGTTTTTGTTTTATTTTAATTTTTTTTCTTTTTTTTTCGGAGGGGAAACTGGGAAAGGAGATATCATATGACATGTAAATAAAGAAAATATCTAATTAAAAGAAGAAAAAAAAAGAAAAGAAGGGTTAATTGTAGCCCGCAGTTTGAGGGTACCTTCCATCATTGTGGGAAAATTATTTTGGCAGAAGAACAAGGCAGCTGCTCACATTGTATCCACTGTTAGGAAGCAGAGATGGGGGGAGGGGAGGAGAGGAAGAGAGGGAGGGCGAAGGAGAAGGAGAGGAGGTATTAATTCAACTCATGCTCTCCACTTTGTGCAGTTCCAGCCTCTGGCCCACATTTAGGGTGACTCTTCCCTTCCTCTTTAATAAACACTTCCAGAAGCATTTCCATGATGATTCTAAAATTGACAGTGAAGACAAGCCATACGCCAGCTTCACCATTATTGCCTCAATGGATAGGTAATTCTATGCTCTGTGCCCTCTCCAACAGAATGGTATAGCATTCTTAAAAGCATGCTTTCTTAGGGATCAGGAGATGAGCTATATATTACAATCTTACCATTATAATTTTAATAATAATAATTAATATTATTAATAATTAATAATATATTGTTTTCTGAGTTTCTGCTGTTTATTTTTACACTTTCTGATTTGTAGGAAATTGTGCTACACAACTATATAAAGAAGAAAATAATTCAAGATACCATGTCTTCAGTTTCTTAACATAGATCCAGGCATTCAGTGGTGTAAGTTGAGTTATTCTTTTTCCTTGCATACCAGGTAAATCTTCCCTGGAATGGTAGAAGATGAGAAACTGCAGGGGGGGATGAGAGTTGAGATGCTCAACTTCTGAGAACAGGCTCTGTGTCTCTGATTCCTTCCCCAGACCAAGAGCACAGTGGCAAGGGGGCAAACGGCAGACTTCCATGATAGGGACATGAGAGCAGGGAGGATCCGTACCCTTCTGGACAGAGGGTCAAACTGATACAACAACATATCCTGTGTGTTTCAGGCGGAGAGTCTGGCATGGATCAGATCAAAGTCATTGCTCCCATCACAGAGGGGTCGTTCACAGAGTCCCCAAGGTGGAAGGGTCTTTAGCCAAATACATTGCACAAGTGAGCATCATAGTAAGTAACAAAAGTAGACCACTTAGAAACTACTGCAGAAATCCTTGATTATAATGTATGTATATATGAAAAATAATGGCCATGTATGTCAAATGTTAAAATATAATGTGAAGGAATACAGCTTTCATTCCAAGTTCTGATTGCATAGAAGTTTAGTAAGATATGTAGACTTTTTGATTAATTTTAGTTTGTTATTTCTGTATTTTTTTAAAAAAATAATTCACTTAATTCCTTTTTTGTAAAAAAAGAATCGTTGCCTGTTTATAATTTTCTGAAGTCCAGTCTTATTTCTACCCCAGGATTTGCCACTTAATCAATATGTCCTGGAAACATTTGCACTCTTTCTCCTGCTCTAATGATTGACAAATACTGAAACCTACTCTCTTCTCCTTCCTTGTTAACAAAATCTGATCCCCCTCCCATGTTGCATGTGATGGCATACATTAGGGAAGAAAGGCCCTTCCTCATGTTCCCGGCGGGTTAATATCAATGCACACAGCATTGTCACTGTGATTTGCAGACCAACAACAAACATCAATATCTCATGACGTTAGTTACTGCAAAACCTTAAACTTCAGTTACAGACATACCAACCCTGTCACCAAAGCAGGTAAGATTCAGCAGCCTGTGCTTTGAAGAGCAATTCAGACTACGGTGCTATGTGCTCAAGAATGAGAGCAATGTCTCTCAGTGACCATAGTAACTCAATTTTTTTGTTCGAATAATTGGTCCAGGGAGGGTAGATGGTACTCAGTGTTGCAAAAATCTGTTTTACCCTACGAGGACAAATTCTAGGGTAAAGGTGAGCACACTGAAATGAAGAAGCAAGCAAATAGAAAGCATTCTGTTTGACTTAGTCAAGTCTCAGATTTTCCTTTCTGTAGTGATGTCTGGTGAGATGTTTTCCTTATTGATTTCTGTAATGGACCCAGGTTTTTCACAAATTACAGTCACAAGCATGAAACCTGTTGTGTATTCTCAGAGGAGAGTCCTCTTACGTCATCTAGTGTTCAGTGTGACTTTTAGCTATCTATTCTCTCTGCTAAGAGCATTTATACTTGAGGTCTCTGTTTGTGAATGGAAGGTATGCATTGTAATGTAAGAATTCCAAGCATCTAATTTGAAGTAGAAGAATCACAGGCTTTGATCACGTGACTCACGTGATCGTGGATCTGGGCTGTAGCTTAGTGGTATATTGCTTGTCTACATATCTAAAGTCCTAGGTTCAATCCCTAGGATCACACAGTGAGGATTAAATGATAGTATGCATGCCCAGGAGTATGCAATTTTGAAGGAGGTTGTCATTCGTTAAATTCCAGAGTTCTAGCACATTTTCAAGGACAAATTCTCTATTTAGATTTAAAGCAGAGGTTAATCTTTTTAGAGCAAATAACTGCTCATGCTCATGAGATTTATTTTGAAAATCAAACTTCCAATTTTACTAAAAACAAAACAAAAAACAAAAACAACATAAAGTAAAGCAAAACCCAGTGATTATTCTTGTTATTTTGGTAGAAAGAGAGCAAGCAGAAAATGAACTGGAGACTAGGACATATTTCTGTCTTACCTTTCCAGAGTGAAATAATGTTTCAGAAATATTTTCATTTATCATGGCTGTCAAACTGGTTTTCCCAATATACTGATCCCAGACAGATGAGAGGGAACACCCACTGATGGGAAGATAAGTGTTGCTTCTCATGAAGGATGAGCAGGATGAGCCAGACAAGCCTGGTGGCAATCAGTTAGTTTCCCTCAACCCAGGAAAGAGGAGGAGGGAAAATACTTGGAATAAATGCTTCCCTCCCAGAGGTGTACGACAAGACAGCATAATTTATAAAATAATTAGACATGAGTATTGACTGGTATTTTTGGACATATAAGTCTGTCAGCTGTCAAAAAGAGAACATGTTTCTCATTAGTTTAAATGAAGAACAGCCTAATTTTTTAGGATGTCATGGTTCTAAGCATAGCCAGAAGCAGTGCCAATGTTTACCATCCAGAGAGCATGCTACCAGATCCACTGTGTGAATGGTCCAAGGACAAGAGCTTCTATCCCAAGAACCAAGCTGACCTTCTGTAGCAAGATGTTGAATATGTGTCCTTTTGAATGTATTTATCTTATGAATACATCATCCCTTTTCCTAACTCCAGTCCAATGCTTAGATAAACTGAAAAATCATCTAAGCCACTCAGGAGAGATTTAGAATTCTCTATCTAGTCTAAAGACACATATGCCTTGAAGTAACTAGCAGGCAATCTCAAAGACATGTCTTTCCATGAACACTTCTATTATCTGCCTTGCAGCACTATGAGGGGATCTGCCTTCATCTTGTTCTGCGTCTACATTCCCTTGGGAAGGAGAGGGATGTCTGCCAAAAGCTTTCAAAACCTCAAGGAAGGGTTTACTTGAGTTCCATGTTCTTTCAATGGACTTAAAGATTTAGCTAAAAAAAAAATCTTTAAGATGAACACAGCTGTCTCGCAGGCTCATATATAAACTATGCATGAGTTATTAAGGTAAATGCCATAATTCAAAGGCATGTATTGGTTTTAGATGGTTGGTCTGATTTTGTATCTCCACTTCTATCAGGAGTAGGAAACACTGAAAATACTACTGGGAGGCTGGGTTCTCTGGGTTCTTTGGGCTCAGCAAATTGTTCTAGGAGGAATATACACTCATGTATGACTTATACTTATTTAATGGAGGCAAACTTTTTCTTTTGGGGGGAGTATTATCAATTTTATTTTATTTTTTAATTAGAAATTTTCTTTATTTACATTTCAAATGTTCTCCCCTTTCCTCGTTTCCCCACCCAAATCCTCCCTATTCCCTACTCCTGTTCACCAACCCACCCTCTCCCTGTTCCTGGTCCTGGAAATACCCTACACTGGGGCATAGATCCTTCACAGGACCAAGGGCCTCTCCTCCCATTGATGACCAGATAGGCCATCCTCTGCTACATATGTAGCTGGAGCCATGAGACCTACCATGTGTACACTTTAGTTGGTAGTTTAGTCCCTGGGAGCTCTGGGGGTACTGGTTAGTTCATATTGCTGTTCCTCCTGTGGGGCTGCAAACCCCTTCAGCTCCTTGGGTCCTTTCTCTAGCTCCTTCACTGGGGACACTGTGCTCAGTCCAATGGATGGCTGTGAGCATCCACTTCTGTATTTGTTAGGTACTGGCAGAGCCTCTCAGGAGACAGCTATATCAGGCTCCTGTCAGCAAGCACTTGTTGGCATCCACAATGGTTTCTGGGTTTAGTGATTGTATATGGGATGGATTTCCAGGTGGGGCAGTCTCTGGATTGTCCTTCCTTCAGTCTCTACTCAACACTTTGTCCCTGTAATTCTTTTCCTGGGTATTTTGTTCCCCCTTCTAAGAAAGATGGAAGTATCCACACTTTGGTCTTCTTTCTTCATGTGGTTTATGGATTGTACTTTGGGTATTCTGAGCTTCTGGGCTAATATCAACTTATCAGTGAGTGCATATGATATGTGTTCTTTTGTGATTGTGTTACCTCACTCAGCATGATATTCTCCAGGTCCATCCATTTCCCTAAGAATTCCATAAATTCATTGTTTTTAATAGCTGAGTAGTACTCCATTGTGTAAACGTATCACATTTTCTGTATCCATTCCTCTGTTGAGGGATATCTGTTTGGTTTCCAGTTTCTGGTTAGTATAAATAAGGCTGCTATGAACATAGTGGAGCATGTGTCCTTCTTACATGTTAGAGCATCTTCTGGATATATGCTCAGGAGTGGCAATACCACTCCTGAGTGCTGGGTGCTCAGGTAGTACTATGTCCAATTTCCTGAGGAACCACCAAACTGATTTCCAGAGTGGTTGTACCAGCTTGCAATCCCACCAGCAATGAAGGAGTGTTCCTCTTTCTCCACAACCTTGCCAGCATCTGCTTTCACCTAAGTTTTTGATCTTAGCCATTCTGACTGGTGTGAGGTAGAATCTCAGGACTGTTTTGATTTGCATTTCCCTGATGACTAAGAATGTTGAACATTTCTTTAGGTGCTTCTCAGCCATTCAGTATTCCTCAGTTGAGAATTCTTTGTTTAGCTCTGTAAACCCATTTTTAATAGGGTTATTTGGTTCTCTGTAGTCTAACTTCTTGAGTTCTTTGTATATATTGGATATTATCCCTCTATCAGATGTAGGATTGGTAAAGATCTTTTCCCAATCTTTTGGTTGCCATTTTTTTCCTATTGACAGTATCCTTTGCCTTATAGAAACTTTGCAATTTTATGAGGTCCCATTTGTCAATTCTTGATCTTAGAGCATAAGCTATTTGTGTACTGCTCAGAAAATTTTCCCCTGTGCCCATGTGCTCAAGCTGTACTACAGAGCAATTGTGATAAAAACTGTATGGTATTTTGTCAGTGACAGGCAGGTGTATCAATGGAATAGAATTGAAGACCCAGAAATGAACCCAGACACCTATGGTCACTACATGTTTGACAAAGGAGCTAAAACCATCCAGTGGAAAGAAAGACAAGTATTTTCAACAAATGGT